>CAUYQU010019019.1:0-17276 GCA_963574635.1 Cheracebus regulus
GTGAAATCCCGTCTCTACTAAAAATACAAACATTTGCTGGGTGTGGTGGCTGGCGCCTTTAGTCCCAGCTACTTGGGAGGCTGAGGCAGGAGAATCGCTTGAACCCTGAGATCATGCCATTCCACTGCAGCCCGGGCGACAGAGTGATTCTATCTCAAAAAAAAAAAAAAAAAATTTACCCTCTAGAAGTTGAATGTCAGAAGTAGACATGTAGTTTTATGTAGTAGAGGATTTTGTATATGCAGAAAGGGACCAGGGGAGATAGGAATTTGAAAATATTGAAGGTCTAGGTGAAGTCCAAACAAGAAGCACAAAACTTCAACTAATGTTAATTAGAAAGTGATTGATTAAAGGAGTTTGGCAAGAAAGGGAAGCATTGGGTGCAGCTTTAAGGGTTCTGTATGTCTGGGTTGCTACCTTAGAGTTCCAGGTTAAGGGGTGAGATTTTTTTTTAAGACTAGGAGTTAGTGATTCTCTGAAGAATGAAGCAGGAAAATGTACAGGATAAGCTTACAGGACCTTAAGCAACTTGGGATAGGGTGGTGGCCACAGGAAGGAGCCATGCCAGGCTCATGGCTGTGAGCTCTGACACTTTCCAGCCCTAGCTCAGCAGCTGCTGTGACAAACATATCAGTCATTTTTGTCCTTTCTCCTCCTTAAAAGATAGCTGAGATTTTTAAAACCTTCAATTGTCCTGCATCTTCTCTCCTCTGTGAGGGCAATTGTAAAAGGCTGCTGTTTGCACCCTGGTACTCGTGTGAGCTCACGTGTGCACACATATACACCTACTCACTCATCACAGGAATTCTCAGAATTCAGAAAAGATTTTTCTTTTCAGAAAAATTTCAGAAAAGCCATTTCAGAAAAGATTTTTTTTTTCTTGGTCCTCAGCTGCTATTTGGTCCTCAGCTGCTATTCTTTGTGATGTTTCAATAAATAAGCAAATAAAATAAAGGAACACTATTTGGAATAATAATACTTCAAGCAGCTTTTTATAATCCTTTTAATTCCATACTACAGTTCATTTAATACTGAGCCCTAGGTGATTGTAATTCATTGTATGTCTTATTTTGTTTTCTTTGAGTTTTTACATTTTGAGGTACAATGGAATTATCAGTAGCACATTTTCCTGAAGCATACCGATTTGTCCTTTCTGTTTGTTTGTTCAAATGAAGCAGTGCATCAAGTATGGAATTAGATTAATGGAGTAAATATTATGAATCATACACTCCCTCTAATCTGATACTCTTTCTTCTTTTTTTGACCTCACGTTTTGTTTTCTGTCTTTCCCTCTCCGCGTAGGCTTTCAGTCCACTGTAAAGCTGTTGGAGCGCGGGAGCAAAGGTAAAGAATGATGTAATGCGCTGGCTGCCCCAAAGCATCTTTTGTTGTGGAATAGTTATTCCAGTCATCTCTTTATGAATCAAATGTGAGGAGCTGCTTTGTGGATGGAGTCCTTTGCAAGAGCACATCAACGGGAAAGAGAAAGAGACATTCACTTGGAGGGCTCTTGCTGAAAATGGGTTTAACTCTCCTTTTGCCAGTCACCACCAGCCTGACCTCATACACTTTTAGTACAATGGAGTGGCTGAGCCTTTGAGCACACCACCATTACATCATCGTGGCAAATTAAAGAAAGAGGTGGGAAAAGAGGACTTATTGTTGTCATGGCCCATGAGATGATTGGAACTCAAATTGTTACTGAGAGGTTGGTGGCTCTGCTGGAAAGTGGAACGGAAAAAGTGCTGCTAATTGATAGCCGGCCATTTGTGGAATACAATACATCCCACATTTTGGAAGCCATTAATATCAACTGCTCCAAGCTTATGAAGCGAAGGTTGCAACAGGACAAAGTGTTAATTACAGAGCTCATCCAGCATTCAGCGAAACATAAGGTAAATGCTTTCCCTTTTGCCTTTTTAAAATAAATGGACACATTGAATGGGGAATAATTTTAATTAAAGCCTCCTCTTTAAGTAGAGAAAGTAATTTGAGGAAGTTTTGGTTGCTTTTTAAATTTTGGTGCCTTGTGGTACCTCAAAATAATCTACTAACCATATTGTCACATTTAATAATATTTCTAAACTATGCAGAAGGATTAACTGCTTTAAGCTGGACAAGTGCTATGTTTTCTTGTGGCATGCTAAAATTATTAAACATTATATTATCTACGAATTTACTGAAAGTCATTCTTTTCAAGTGTTTTGGAAAGAAAGTAGGAACTAATTATTAGGGGTGCTTTTTATATGTCATAACACATGTGGTAACATTAGTCTAAGACTTAATGGTATTATCGTCAAGGAAAGTTATTCCTGAGATACTAAAATGTTGTCTATGTGGTGGGGAAGGCTGTTTTTTCTTCACAAATACAAACGAGCTTATGTTTTAATAAACAACTGATTCCTTTGTTAAGATGTTAAAGTCATTTTTAAAAACTGTTTGTTTAGGTCCAAGGTTATGTTATATTTCTTTTGCATATTTGATTTATTATGAACTTTACCATTTTATAGTGTAAAGGATTTAAAACCAGGGAGTTGTGAGACCACCTACGCAAAAATAGCTTCAATTTTGGTTTTTAAGAGTTTTGTATGCTATCTCATAAAATGACTATATTTCATTTTTATTCAAATTATTAATTGAAAACAGGAAACAGTTATTTTCCTTAGCACTGGTAAACATGAGATCTTACTCAAGCAGTAGTTTGAGATCATTTTTCTCACCTTCCTTCCTAACAAGCCTCATGTTCGCATTTCAGGTGGACATTGATTGCAGTCAGAAGGTTGTAGTTTACGATCAAAGCTCCCAAGATGTTGCCTCTCTCTCTTCAGACTGTTTTCTCACTGTACTTCTGGGTAAACTGGAGAAGAGCTTCAACTCTGTTCACCTGCTTGCAGGTAAGGCTCGTGATGGAATTAAAAGGACTCAATCTCATTGAGCTGGATGAGTAAGCCTATTTCACAGTCAGCTCACGGTACAATAGGTCATCACAACTTTGCTGTGTAGAATGATTTATTTATAGCTTTTGATTGATGTCACTGTTCTATTTAACTTGAATACTATATCATTCTTCCACGTAGGTCAGTGTGTTTTTGACTTAGCTCACGTGCCTCTTCACTTGATATTAACTGGTAGTGCCACATAGATTTGCACACCCATAGGGATAGCTCAAAGCCAGCTGCTTCTGTCTGCTTTTTTCCATTCACCTGTGATATAAGAACACCAAATGATGAATATCTCAGCTCCTGCTCTTAGTTCCCACCCTTGTGGCAAGAACCGGACCAGTATTACAAACTCTTAACATTTATAGTTGAAGTGGACTCCAGAGATAAGGTCACCTTTTTGGGCATTGTAAGCAATGAAATAGAGGGAGAATGTGTGCAGAATGTTTCTTCTAGTAATTAGGGAAACTATTTTAAAAGTTAGTTACTTGTTTATAATTGGAAAAAAAAAGTCTCAACTTAGAAATGCTAAGCAACCAGATGATTTTATAAGATGTGTGGGAAGGACCACATATTCTATATTTGTCCTGAAGGATGGCATTGTGTGGGGGTTAATCCCATCAAATCCCAAAGTGAGCTGTTCATCCTTTGCTTCTCGTTTTGCAAATGAAAATCCTTTCCTGCCCTGTGGGCCTACAGAGCTGGTAACATAGTTTGACAGCACACAGTAACCTTAACATAAAGCTGCTATGTTAGGCAGATTCAGCTTCAAGGATAGGCAAGAGTGCCTTTAAACATTTGATCTAAGAAAAACAAAATACAGGATTAATTAGCTGCTGGTGTATTAATAATTTTAAACTCTGTGCAGGTTTAAATAAGATTTCCATGTCTCCAGTTTTTGCAACTTTTCTTCAGTTCTCTAACAAGTATAGTTCCATCTTTTTCAGATTGTCTATCCATACACTTTTCATTTATGCTGTGATTTCATCTGATCTTTTGATTAGTGTTCTTAAGTGAAGCCAGCTTTTTTTGGAATGTAGTTTTCAGAAGTCTGTAACTGAGAATTGTAATGTTAGATTCTGTCTCTGTTGACAGACGCATTCTTTTACTAGGAGTATAGTGTGTTAAATATAACAACTGTTATTAGGGTTTCACTAAACTAATTTGGTGAGTTTAGGAACTCATTTCATGTTTCACGTGGCCGCTGTATTAGGGAGTTTACCTTGGAATCCTGTTAATGGGATCAGGTTTTCTGTTCTTTTTTTTTTTTTTTTTTTGAGACGGAGTTTTGCTCTGTCACTCAGGCTGGAGTACAGTGGCTCTATGCTGGCTTACTGCAATCTCTGCCTTCTGGGTTCAAGTGATTCTCCTGCCCCAGCCTCCCGAGTAGCTGGGATTATAGCACCTGCCATCACACCTGGATAATTTTGTATTTTAGTAGAGATGGGGTTTCACCATGTTGGTCATGCTGGTCTCCAACTCCTGACCTTAGGTGATCTGCCAGCTTTGGCCTCCCAAAGTGCTAGAATTACAAGCATGAACCACCATGCCCAACTAGAGTTTTTCTTAAAGAGGTCATACACCAAGATGTGCTTCATGACAGAATGGTTATTCCACCCTGCTCTTGTTTGAGACACTTACCCTATCGGGAGCCCTTACGCAACATCTCAGTCAAGTAGACACCCCCTCAAAGGAGTCCACTTAGACTGAGTTTCTTGCACAGGTGCTTTAGCTACTTGTACCTTTTAATGTTTTCCAAAGAGCATTTCTTTGTTACCTGGGAAGTTTCTTATAGGTGTAGCCTTGGGAGGAATGCTCACTGGGCAGTAAGGAAGAAATAGGACTGCCTGATTAGCTGTATCAACCCTAGGGACACATGGTCAGAACACCTTGACATCCCCACTTCATACAGGAGGCGTTTCTTAGGCCTAAAGTCAAGTCCATGGAGGCAGCACCAAGAACCACATTAAGTGTATTAGTAGCAGCATGTTTTCATCCACACCTCCAGAATCCTCTATTTTTGTTAGCTTAGGAGGTGACTTCAGGGTCTGAATTGCCTTGTTTTGGAGTTTCTGAGCAGCTGCGTGTCTTGTGACACCTAAGAGAAAGTTCTGATGATTAAAAGTCTTCCTGATCATTCAAAAGCCTCTAAGCAATTGGGAATGCTCCTGGTTAGTGAATTTGTTCCTCAGGGTAGGTAGATAATTGGGGTAAGTGGACGACAATATTGGAGAAGGTTTGGCTATCAGTTCCTGGGAAGCTGTTTTTTGGTCAAGGTTTTAGCTGCTCAGAGGACAGACAAGCCAGGGATGTGGGACAGGGCACATTGACAAAAGTTTCTTAAATATTTTGGTTGGGGAGAAATAACTGAAAAGTACATTAGTTTCTCACAGGGGCTACTGTAAATTACAAGGTCACTGGAGACCATTTTTACTACAGACTGCCCCTATGACTTTTGGAGATTTTTGTCAGTCTCGTTTGGATATGGTAATAGAAAGACAAAGTGGTTTCTTGGAGTAATTTTTCCATCAGTTTAGAACTTTGAGCCACCTTGAGAAAAGAAGAAAGCCTCGGATGTATGAGATGGTTTTTATGGGCATTAGCTATGGCAGTAGAGAATTGTGGCCCCACATCTACTCACACTCTCAGGACCATCTTGGCTGTAGAAGGATGACTGTGAAACAGGGGAACAAGAGGACTCCCCAAGAAATTCATAGCAGCATCTTAATGAGCTCTTTCCTTCAAACAGAAGAGGAGACTGATACTTACCTGGAGGACCTACTTACATGGTCATAAAAAATGCAGGATTACTGAAGGAGAAGGAAGTGGGATTTGGGAACCTATACAGGAATGCAGTGGGCTTAGTTCCTTAATATGGACAGGTCTTGTTTATCTTTGTGTTCCTGCAAGGCCTAGCTCTTCTTAAGTTTTCAGTAAATATTTTGATATTAGCTTATCTGAAGGGTTTATACTGTTTATATTTGCTATGATTTATTAGTTTAGAATATAAGTATATTAAGCAGTGGTGAGTCTGAAAGTAGAGAAAACTTCAGATTGTTTTGAACTAAATGATTTGGAAGGTGTATTTATTGTGATAAAGCAAACATAGCTATGCTGGGAAAATATCTAATATGAAACTTTCTTGATCTATGTAAGTAGATGTAAAGATGGTATTAAAATCTGATAAAAATGCTGCTGTAGTTGAACAATGCTGATTTTGTGTGGTCTTTAAATACTGATATTTGCTAAAGAGCTAATAACCCTAGAAATCTAGCTCCACTCATAGGAAGATATAAGTCCTTGAATTCATGTTAATTGAGAATAGTCAGAATAATTATTGTATTTTTTAAAATGTAAATGTAAATTGATTGCTCTATTTAGTCATTAGTGAATCACCTACATACCAAGTCAAACCAAACCATAACATTGTTTCACTCCCAGTGGATTAAAGGGTTTACTCTCAGTAGCAGCTGGGTGTTGTGGTACACCCCTGTATTTCCAGCTACCCGGGAAGCTGAGATGGGAAGATTGCTTGAGCCCAGGAGTTTGAGGTTACAGTGAGCTGTGATTGCAACACTGCACTACAGCCTGGGTGACAGAGCCTGTCTCTTAAAAAAAAGAAAGAAAAAAAATGATCATTAGCAATCTCATCTTAAAAAAGAACACATGTGGATGCCTTAGAAAGTTCTCCATTACTGGCCAGGTGTGGTGGCTCACACCTGTAATCCCAGAACTTTGGGAGGCCAAGGTGGGTGGATCACCTGAGGTCAGGAGTTTGAGACCAGCCTGGCCAACATGGCAAGACCTCGTCTTTACTAAAAATTCAGAAATTAGGCATGCACCTGTAGTCCCGGCTACTGAGGAGGCTGAGGCAGGAGAATCGCTTGAACCCAGGAGGCAGAGGTTGCAGTGAGCTGAGATTGTGCCACTGCATGCCAGCCTAGGTGACAGAGTGAGATTCTGTCTCAAAAAAAAAAAGTTCTCTATTACTATTAATGGGTAGGTAATGGCAAACCATTGTTTCCCCTTTTTTTTTTTTTAATTTTGAAGTCAGTTATTGAATAAATACAATTTAAAGACCTGCGTATCTTCCCTGCAACCTTCTGCTCTTTTCTGGTCCTTTTTGTTTGGTCGATATCTAAGGTTTAGCAGTAACCTTAAGAGTAATTCTTAAATCTTGAAATTAAGACTTCAGAATTCATATTGGCCGGGCTCCGTGGCTCATGCCTGTAATCCCAGCACTTTGGGAGGCTGAGGCAGGTAGATCCCGAGGTCAGGAGTTCAAGACCAGCTTGGCCAAGAGGGTGAAACCCCATTTCTACTAAAAATACAAAAAATTAGCAGGGCGTGGTGGTACGTGCCTATAATCCCAGCTACTCAGGAGGCTGAGGCAGAGAATTGCTTGAACTTGGGTGGCGGAGGTTGCAGTGAGCTGAGATCGTGCCACTGTACTCCAGCTTGGGCAACAGAGCAAAACTCTGTCCGTCCCCCGACCCAAAAAAAAAAAAAGAATTAATATTGGCCAGTTGCAGTGGCTCATGCCAATAATCCCAGCACTTTGGGAGGCTGAGGCAGGCAGATCACCCGAGGTCAGGAGTTCAAGGCCAGTCTGACCAACATGGAGAACCCTCCGTCTCTACTGAAAATACAAAATTAGCTGGGCTTGGTGGTGCACGTGTGTAATCCCAGCTATTCAGAAGACTGAGGCAGGAGAATCACTTGAACCCGGGAGGCAGATGTTGGAATGAGTCAAGATTGCACCATTGCACTCCACCCTGAGCAACAAGAGCAAAACTCCATCTCAGGAAAAAAAAAAAAAAGTCATATTAATAGAGTAACAAAATGGGTGTGACATAAACATATCATAAAAATTATTTCATAACCTAGGATGGGAAAAATGCTGTAATTCCTATTTGGCTAAAAAAATTCCTGGATTTCTAATAATTTGAAAAGAATCTAATTCTATTGAGAATATTTCAGAAAAGTTTATGTTATTAAGTATATTAAATAATTAGACTTGGAAAATATTGACAGAATAAACTATATATATTTTTAATAAAGTCCTTTGTCTCTGATAAACTATATTTTGAACTTGTAGTAAAAAGTCATAAATGCGGAGAAGACCAACTTCATGGGAGCAGTAGATAATATGGGGGTAGAAATTATACAAAGTGCCAGGCATGGTGGCTCATGCCTGTAATCCCAACACTTTAGGGGACTGAGGCAGGAGGATCACTTGACCTTAGGAGTTTGAGACCTGCCTGGCCAATGGAGACAGACCTCATCTCTACTAAAAATTTAAAAAATGAGTCAAGTGTGATGGTACCATACCTGTAGTCCCAGCTACTTGGGAGGCTCACTGGAGCCCAGGAGTTTGAGGTTGCAGTGAGCCATGATTGTGCCACTGCACTCCAGCCTTGGTGACACAGTGAGACCCTGTCTCCAAAAATAAAAAAAGAAAGAAATTACACAAGGTAGAGCTAGAGAGAGGTAGTGTCGTGTTCTGTGCCATGCACCAGGCCTGTCCTTGTTATTTCCCCTACAGATGTAAGATTTTTAAGATTGAGGGGAAGGGGAGAGATGGGGATTGGGAGAATCCAAAAAAGGAAACATTTTTCTTTCTTTCTTTTTTTTTTTTAAGGTGGAGTTTCACCATGATGGCCAGGCTGGTCTTGAACTCCTGACTTCAGGTGATCCACCCACCTCGGCCTCCCAAAGTGCTAGGATTAGAGGAGTGAGCCACCGCACCCGGCCAAAAGGAACCATTTTGAAGGGTTAGTAATACCCTTCATGTTACTGCTAAACCTTAGATATTGACCAAAGAAAAAGGATCAGAAAAGAGCAGGAGGGAAGAAAAACTAGGTCCTGGTGGTGAAGGTATTATCTGAACATGGGATCTGCATCTGCATCTGCAGGTTTCAGGGTCTTCTGGTCAACTCAGTGCCATGCCCACACCCATTTCCTAGCTGATCTAACATCTGCATTGAGGAAATCCCTTTAAGCTATAAAGAACAATGGACTAGGGGTCAGAGCTGTAGCCTGTGTTTTGTGTGTGTGTGTGTCTCTCCTCCTTATGGTGACTTTGGATAAGTCATTTAACCTGAGTTATCTTGTATTTTTTCAGCTCTTAAAAAGAGATAATAACACTTGCCTTATTGTGAGGATTGTATTAGATATGCACGTGAAATCTCTGTATCAATAGTCTAAAAGACTATCCTTTAAAAAAATAAGAAACTTACCAGTATGAGTTCTAAAACAAAATAACCAGTTGCCAACATTGACTTATTGAGCAACTGTTTTAGTGTTTTCAACAACCTGCAGAAAACTAGTTCTCTGAAAAATAAACTTGTTTCTTGGCTTTTACTTATTCACTATGTATTACTTTATTCTACTTGTCTATTTCTGAGCATGCCAGATTAGAAGTAAATACATGTGAAAAAAGAGAAAACTGTTGAATTTGGGCTTTTATTTTATCTGACATACGGAAAAGAGAGTAAATGGGTTAATTTGGTAGAAATAAAGACCAACCTACATGTGAAAAATGCTGTTCTATGTCCTTCTCTTTCCCCAGTTATGGCCTGAGTAAAAGTGAAATGGCTCCACCAGGTTTATTAATTGCACAGCACTCCCTCTGTCCTGTGATGCGGCACAGGACAACCGTACAGTGACTGGGGGAGAAAACCATAAATGAACCACAGACTTCAGCCCTTTCATTTACAAATGAGGAAAGTAACAGAGCTGCTGAGTGACTCTCCCAGCTCTCACTGCCCAAGGCTCACATCCACAAGTAATTCCAGAGTCTTCTGGAATTTTGTCAGGAGGCTAGATTGGAAATCAAGGGTGCCCATTTCAGATCAGGCTTATTCTGAAAGCCTCTTTTTGTAATATCTTTCTCAGCCTTTTGGAGAATTTCAGTCATACTCTTCATACTTTATGAAATATAGCAATCTATAAAAATATACTGTATATAACATTTTTTAAAGCATTGAATTATGTTACCCAGAAGAGATCATCAAGTAAAAGTCTACTCTGTTTTATGCTGATCTATAACTGTGAATAAGGATAGAAGATACCATTTATTAGGAACAGAGCAAAGGTCTTTGATTAATGTTTGCTATGGTTAAAGGCCAAAGACTCATTTCTTTGTTTTGAGTTAAACTTACTATTGTAGTTAGACCTACGAGTGAAAAAAAAACATGTATTAGACTCTTTATACATTTTCAGTGTAACAAGGATAATAGTTCTGTGTAATAAATGTATAGTTTTGGTTTAATGGAATTGATTACTGTCCCTTTCTCATGGAAGGATAATAGATCCTGATCTTACTGGTTACAGATTTTGCTCTTTGTGCTATTATCTTCAATTCTGTTCTCTAATTTGATGTTTCTTCTTCTTTGTATGGAGAAGGGAAATCTTCAGTAATTCCATTTCAAATCCTGTAGGCATTTGGTAAATGAGATTGAAATTAATGGATTTCAGTAAAAGTATACCAATTATTAAGGAATTGACTGCTCTTGTGTCTAAAAAGCTACAGTGACTGAGAGTCACTGAAAATAGATATTGTATACACACACACACACACACACACACAATGGAATATTCAGCCTTAAAAAAGAAGGAAATCCTACCATTTTGCAACAATATGGGTGGACCTGGAGGAAATTATGCTAATTGAAATAAGCCAGACACAGAAAGACAAATACTGCATGGTATCACTTACATGTGGATCTAAAAGAGTCAAATTCATAAAAACAGTAGAATGGTGGTTACCAGGGCCTGGAGGGCTGGGGAAATGGGGAGATTCTGGTTAAAGAGTACAGACTTTCAGTTATATGATGAGTAAGTTCTAGAGAACTAATGTACAGCACAGTGACCATGGTTAACAATAAACGTATTGTATACTTCAAATTTGCTGAAAGAGTAGATCTTAAGTGTTCTCACCACAACAAAAAGAATGTTGCTGTGTGAGGCAAGGTAGTCATTCCAAGTATACGTGTATATCACATTGTCATGCTGTATACCTTAGATAAAATTTTTGTTAATCATACTTAAGTTGGGGGAAAAGGTTGCTGTTTGCTCACTGGCTGCTGTGTATTGCTGGCTCTGTTTCTGTCTCAGTTGGCATTAGTCCATCTGAATTGGATCATCTTTTCTCCGATTGCTACCTCCCATTGTGGAAAGTCAGTTCATGTCCCTTCCCAGCTACCAGTCGCTAAGACATATGCCTGAGACTGTCTTTTGAAAAAAACAGACTAGAGAGTCAACTAAAGATTAAAGATAGTCCTTTAGTTCCCCATCCTGATACTGTACACAAGCCAAACAAAAGCACCCCAGATGACAGCAGTAACATCAGTCTTCCCTTGCCCCAGTTGTGGCAGCTGTGTAGTCTAGAGAAACACCAGGTCCAGCATATGCTTCAGCCCTTTCACTCACACAGCTTCTCAGTGTTTGATGGGTGGTTCCATGGTTGTGCCTTGGACTGGGCTTTCCGGAGTAAGGATACTAGAATAACAAAAGGCTTGCTCCTGTCCTTCAGAATCTAGTGGTTAATTTGGGTAAATGCGCCTAAAGTGGATGAAACAAGGAGAAGTATATGATCATCTGCTAAAACGTATGATACAGTGATAAGGGATGATTCAGTTTAGTCTGCAGAAGTTAGGGAAGACTTGATTAGGGCAATGGAATTTTAATCGAACCTTGAAAGATGAGTAAGATTTAGTTGGGGAGGGTTCTTCGCATTCTGAGGGGGAAAGAGAACATGATTGAAAATGTCAGGAATGAACATAGATTTGGATGGGCAATGAGGAGACCAGAGTGGATTTTCCATGAAAGAGAGAAATGGGAATTGAGAGGACGTCAGATCAAATTATGTAAGCTCTTTAAATCAGGAGGAGGAATTTGGGTGTTGTGAGCGACTAGAGATTTGGCTGCAACACCTGTCACCTCTTAGTCACCAGACATTTATTCCAACCTCTTGGATCTGTCTGGTTTTCTGCTCTTCTGCTACCATGAAGTCAAGTGAACATCATTCCTCCCCCAGATCATTCCAGGAGCCTTTTAACTGGTCTATTCACATGCTCTGTCTTGCCTCCTTCCAATCCATTGCTCACACTGCAGCCAAAGTTATATTTTTATTTTGTATTTTTAAACTAATTCAGATTACATCACTTCCCAGTTTAATATGCATCAGTGCTCTTAAATCACAAAATTTTAAACTGATTCACAAAGCCCTGCAGTGGCTGGCTTCTGCCTCCCTCGCTAACTTTATCCAGTGCCACTTTAAGTCCTAAGTTGTTGTTTTGCCTGAGCTCCTTAGGCATCCTCCCTATCGCTCTACATCTACAACATCATGCACCCTGGGCCTTCGCAGAGGCTGTCTCCTTTGCCCTGGGCTCTCTCTGCTATTTACCTTGGTGTTTCCTGCCAGATCTTACGTGGTTGTCAAGCCTTCCCTAGCTACCAGGCAAAGTTGGTTTCCCTACACCTTTGCCCACCTACCATAATTAGTTAATTATTCACCTAATTATTTGGTTGAAGTTTATCCCATAAAACCAACAACTCCACAGAAAGCCCTCTGTTTTGGTCACTACTGTTCTATTACCTAGCACTATGTCAAGCTCATAGCAGGTGCTGTTTAATGTTTTTTGAACTTATATGTGAAATGCAGTTATCCCTTTCTTCCTCACTGCTCTATGAGGTTGTCAAACTGTGTAGTTGGCCAAAAAGGAGGATGTAAACAATAAAATATACAGAAGTGGTCTTATGGGAGAGCCTGTTGCTAGATGGATTAGAAAGCTTTGCACTTCACATAGAAAGCCTGAGAAGTGAGCTGTATATTCATGGACAGTTGACAAGTTAGTCAGATTTTATTCTTGAGTCATTCTCCAGATACTAGACTTGTATTCATTTTTCCTCTTGACTCATCAAGTTTCCCCTATTGATAATCTTATTTCATTATGTATTTTGATGATGATTATAGACATATCCAACAGCCACACCATCCTCGTCTGGCGTGTAATCATACTTGGTGTCTCACTGGTTTCCTATGGGATGTGCCCTGATTCTCTGAGCCATGGAGGTGTATTATGGGACTCTCCACACCATTATGGAGTCCTGCACCATTTGGGAGCATCAGAAAAAATTTTCTTTCCCTTTCATTTAAAGTCCTGTGGATATGGCAGAATCATAGTAAGGATTCAGTGCCGGCTTTTGGTTAACCAAAGCAGCACTCACCAATTTTATCTTTTTTCCTGTAGTAGAAGAAAGAATGTTTTTTTCCTTGCCCTGTGCCTCCCCACTCACCCTGAGAATCTTCTGGGGCATTGTGGTCTAGGAATAGGAAGCAGATTTTGTGCCCCCACCCACACCAGTATAGCTCCTGGCCTTGAATGAATCAGGAAATCCTTCAGAACACCAAAAATATATAAGACTTATGTCCATCAACAGCTATTCATTGTAACAAGGAAGGATTCAATAAACATTTATTGAATTCTGCTTATGTGCCAGGCACTATGCTAAATGCTGAGGCTATTACAAAGGAGTATAAGACATAATTCTTATCCATAAGCAGCTCACAATAGCTGGAGAGGTAAGACAGGTCACAACACACACACAATCATTTCACAATTACTAGGCCCATGGTAAATTTTAAATGATTGATATACATTTTATAAAGCCTCTAAGCTGGTAAGACCACATCTAGATACACTGGTCAAGGAGGATTTTGTTTTTGTTTTTGTTTTTAATACAACAGAATTAGGGAAGATAATATCATGAAACTTTTGTCTTAATGGTGAGTATGTGTAGGTTTTTAGAGGATTTGGGTGCAAAATGTATTTTGTTGATTTTGGGAACATACTGCTATAGAAGAGGTATAACTTGTGCTTGTCTGTGGCTTAGAAGGAAATAGAAAATGGATTGGAAAGACTGAACTTTCAGAAGCCTAAAGGTGGGAAAGCACAGGTGTGTTAGGAAAACAGTAAGGAGACTAAATTTGTCTGGTGCATGTAGAGTGGTGGTAGAGGAAATTAGCCTGGAAGTTGGATTGGATTGGGATTAGATTATGAAGGATTTTTTTTTTTTTTTTAAGAGACAGGATCAGCCGGGCCTGGTGGCTCATGCCTGTAATCCCAGCACTTTGGGAGGCCAAAGCAGGTGGATCACCCGAGCTCAGGAGTTCGAGACCTGGCCAACATGGTGAAACCCTGTCTCTACTAAAAATACAAAAAATTAGCTGGATATGGTGGCGGGCGCCTGTAATCCCAGCTATTGGGGAGGTAGAAGCAGGAGAATTGCTTGATCCTGGGAGGCAGAGGTTACGGTAAGCTATGGTCACGTCGTTATGGTCTAGCTTGGGTAACAGGAGCAAAACTCTGTCTCAAAAAAAACAAGAGACAGGATCTTGCTCTGTTGCCCAGGCTGGAGTACAGTGGCGTGACCATAGCCCACTGCAGCTGCCACCTCCTGGGCTCAAGGAATCCTCCTGCCTTAGCTTCCCAAGTGGGGAGGACTACATGTGCATGCTGCCATGCTCCACTAATTATTTTTATTTTTTGTAGAGACAGGGTCTCACTATGTTGCCCAGGCTGGTAACTCCTGGGGGCTCAAGGGATCCTCTCACCTTGGCCTCCCAAAGCACCTGGATTGTGGGAGTGAGCCACCTCGCCTGGCCAGATTATGGAGCATCTTGATTGTCTGGCTAAGAATGTTGGATTTTATTCTGTGGATATTTGAAATCAAGAGAGTAAAGCTTAAAAATAAAATCTTTATTTTAGAATGCTTAACCTAGCAGCAGAATGGAATTGAGGTAGAAAAAATAATAAGTGGGTCAGAGAAGGCTGTTACTGAATTCGTGCGAGCCTGAGGTATGAAGACTAGGTTGGTGTAAATAGACAGGAAGGCAGCGATGGAGGAGACCTCATGGAGGAGAATCGGTGTGTCGAGTACTGGCTGAGTGCTGCCCAGGGGCCTGCGGGAATGGTGCTGAGGTGAACAGGGTCACCGAAGGAAAGAGACGGGGGTTTGGGCTTTGAGTTTATTTTTAAATTGTCAGTAGGTCTTTCCAGTGGAAATGACCAAAGAGGGTTGAGAATGTTAGATTGATGTTTGGGACATTAAGCCCAAACGGACAAACTGGGAAATCTTTGCTTTTCAGTTTAAAATGAGCAAATGTGGCCAGACATGTTGGCTCATACCTGTAATCCCAGGACTTTGAGAGGCTGAGGTGGGCAGATTGCTTGAGCTCAGGAGTTCGCACGAGACCAGCCTGGCAACATGGCAAGACTCCATCTTTACCAAAAATACATTAAAAAAAAAAATCTGGGCATGGTGGTGTGCACCTGTGGTCCTAGCTACTCGAGAGAATCGCTTGAGCCCCAGCGGCTGGAGGTTGCAGTGAGCCAAGATGACACCACTTGGCCAAGGCGCAGTGGCTCACGCCTGAATCCCAGCACTTTGGGAGGCCGAGGAGGGCAGATCACGAAGTCAAGAGATCGAGACCATCCTGGCCAACGTGATAAGACCCTGTCTTTACTAAAAATACAAAAATTAGCTGAGTAGTGAGTACCTGTAGTCCCAGTTACTCGGGAGGCTGAGGCAGGAGAATCACTTGAACGTGGGATCGGGTTCAAGTGATTCTCCTGCCTCAGCCTCCCGAGTAACTGGGAGCTGAGATCGCACCACTGCACTCCAGCCTGGCAACAGAGTGAGACTCCATCTCAAAAAAAAAAAAGAAAAGAAAAACGAGGCCGGGCATGGTGGCTCACGCCTGTAATCCCAGCACTTTGGGAGGCCAAGGTGGGTGGATCACTTGAGGTCAGGAGTTCAAGACCAGCCTGGCCAACAAGGTGAAACCCCATCTTTAAAAAAAAAAAGAAAGAAAAAAGAAATTGCACCACTGTACTCCAACTTGAATGAAAGAACAAGAAAAAAGAAAATGAGCAAATGTGATTTCCTTAATAACCCTCTCTACGCTGATGGAAGTAGAGTTCTTCTAACTCCTTCCTTCTCAGGAAGTTCCAGGATACTGTTCCCTTGGCTGTTGTCTTTCTTGTTTTAAGGTCACGGGGGACTAGACAGGATTGTCTCTGTGACTCTGGCTCTCCTACTTAGAGAGCTTGTTAATTTTATTCAGCCAAGTGGTAGATTCTGGCTGTATTCCTTTTGATTGGTTATTCTGGTTACATTCTTTAGAACAGTCTTTGTTTGTTTCAGGGTGTTTGTTTTTAGAGGACTATTTTCTGGGCATAGTTATGTATTGCCAATTTAAAAGATCAGCAAAATAGTTATCACTTTAAATCTTCTGAGAACTCTTCCTTCTAGAATAACAAACACATCTGGATGTTGCCGACTGAGTTGATTTAGATATTATATTGTTATAATAAGATCTGGATATTCTGAGTCATAAGAAATTATGAGTTGCATAATTTTATTTTATGTTTAGTGATTTGTGTGCTGGTGCTTTGAAAATGTTTCATTCATTTGTCATATATAACTATCAAAATTAGATAGAATTTCCCATTTCCCAGCTGTGTCATGTGATAGAGTTGTTTAATATAGGGTGAGCTTTTATGGAGGTGTCTTTTATATGATATTTTGTGAGCTGTAAGCTACTTGTCAGCCTTCCTGAAAGGTCTCCACAGAAATGCGTATCCACTCTCCTCTTGGTCTGTGCTCCAGTAGATAAGGGGTGGATGGAATAAGAGCTTAAAATTAATGCTTTAGATCTTTTGGGATTTTTCTCTGTAGTGCAGCTCATTGGAGAGTTGGCTATGTGGGAAATAGATGGAATGCTGCTAATGTTGTGGAAAATATGCCACACTCTCTACCTTCCTAGGAATAATTTACCAAAGCTGTGTGGCTTGGCTTATCCAGATCAAAATATCTACATTGAAAATTAGTTACATATTTCGTTTGCTTTCTTTAGGGGTATGAAATTATTTTGCTTTTCTTTTTCTTTTCTTCAACTAGTTTCAACTCTCCATGTTTACTGTCTGCTGATCCCGAAAGAATTGTAACCATACTTTAGTCTGTTTTTGACTGTCTAGAGAACAGAGTTGCCTAAATCAGACATGTCAGACTAAGGCATAACAGAATTTCTCTTAAGAGCAATTAAAATACTTTATTGCGAAA
The DNA here is from genome assembly GCA_963574635.1 of Cheracebus regulus. Classification (NCBI taxonomy): domain Eukaryota; kingdom Metazoa; phylum Chordata; class Mammalia; order Primates; family Pitheciidae; genus Cheracebus; species Cheracebus regulus. Next base: position 17,070 of record CAUYQU010019019.1, read on the forward strand.
TAAACATTATCAGTATTTTCCTTTTTTTTTTTTTTGAAAAAGAGAGAAAAGGAGAAAGAAAGAAAGAAAAGAATGAAAGAGAGAAAGAAAGAGGAAGAGAAAGAGGGAGAGAGAATGGGATTCTTGTTTTATTGCCCAGGCTAGAATGCAGTCTAAAAATGGGTATTAAAAACCTCTTTTATGCCAATAATTGTGCTTAACAATGGA
>CAUYQU010019021.1:0-41417 GCA_963574635.1 Cheracebus regulus
TGTTGGTCAGGCTGGTCTTGAACTCCCAACCTCAGGTGATCTGCCCGCCTTGGCCTCCAAAGTGCTTGGATTACAGGCGCGAGCCACCACGCCTGGCCAATATATTTCTTAAATTGAAATAATGGCAAGTATTTTCTCATACCACAGCAGAATAAAACTAGAAATCAATTCGAAGAGGAAGTCTCAAACCTATAAAAATTAGAAATTAAACAATCTGCTCCTGAATGATCTTTGAGTTAATGATGAAATCAGATAGAAGTTAAAAGATTTTTTGAAATGATTGATAACAGTGAGAGAAGTTATCAAAATCTCAGATACAGCAAAAGCAGTACTAAGAGGGAAGTGCCAAATGCCTCCATCACAAAGACGGATCACAAATTGACAACCTAATATCATACGTCAAGGAATTAGATAAACAGGAAGAAACCAAACTCAAAGCTAGCAGAAGAAAAGAAATAACAGAGAACAGAACTAAACACAATTGAAACCAAAAAAATACAGAGGATCAATAAAATTAAAAGTTGTTTCTTTGAAACGATATGCAAAAATAATAGACCACTAGCTAGAATAGCTGCAAGAGGATTCAAGTAAACTTGCAACCCTCTCTCTAAAAAAAAAAAAAGAAAAGAAAATAATTTCTTAACCATTTTTGCTATTGTTGCAAGTAGTTCCTTTTGTTAGATCCCAGTCAAAAATGAAAGTGGAGATACCATAACTGATACCACGGAAATATAAAAGATCATCTGAGACTACTATGAACACTTATATGTATACAAACTAGAAAACCTAGATGAAATGGATAAATTCCTGGAATCCTCAAGCTTGAACCAGGGAGAAGTAGACCAATAGCAAGTAGTTTGATTGAATCAGTAATTTAAAAAATCTCCCAACTGAAAAAACCCATGTTAAGGTGGATTCACAGCCAAATTCTACCATACATTCAAAAAACGGATACTAATCCTACTGATACTATTCCAAAAGATCAAGAAGGAAGGAATCCTCTCTAACTCATTCTATAAAACCAGTCTCACCTTGATACCAAAGCCAGGAAGGGACACAACAAAAAAAGAAAACTACAGACCAGTATCCCTGATGAACATAGATGCAAAAATCCTCAACAGAATACTAACAAAACCAAATTGAACAGCATATCAAAAAGAGAATTCACCACAATCAAGTGGGTTTCATCCTAGTAATGCAAGGATGGCTCAACATACATATACAGGTCAATAAATGTGATTCACCATATAAACCAAATTAAAAACAAAAACCATATGATCATTTCAATAGATGTAGAAAAAGCATTTGATAAAATCCTGCATCCCTGTACGGTAAAAACCCTCAACAAACTAGGCATAGAAGGAACATACCTCAAAATAATAAAAACCATGTATGACAAACCCACAGCCACCATCACACTGAAGAGAGAAAAGTTGAAAGCATTACCCCTCAGAACTAGAACAAGGCTGGGCACAGTAGCTCATGCCTATAATGCCAGAGCTTTGGGAGATCAATTCAGGAAAATCACTTGAGGCCAGGAGTTCCAGACCAGCCTGGGCAATGTAATGAGACTTTGTCTCTACAAAAAGTTAAAAAATTTGCTGGGCATGATGATCCGTGCTTATAGTCCTAGTTACTCAGGAGGTTGAAGTAGGAGTTCTGGAGTTCAAGGTTATAGTGAGTTATGATCATGCCAATGCACTCCAGCCTGGACAATACAGTAAAACCCTCTCTCTAAAAAAAAGAAAATAAGAAAATAATTTCTTAACCATTTTTGCTATTGCGAGTAGTTCCTTTTGTTAGATCCCAGTTAGGTAAAGGTGGGCAAAAATATTTTCCTGTGGGCTTTTTGCCCACAGGAATATGTGAATATGTGAAATGTCTCCATTGACATAAGAGGATTTTTCTAATATAAGCTTATATTTGTAGTTGACAATGTATTTAATGAAAGTTAGAGATGTTCAGTGAGCATCCATAATCTTCAAGGATAATACCAGTCACAGAAGGCAACTGTCCTGTTTTCTTACAGTTATCTCATTGTCAGAGTGAATAGCAAGCTAGATGGATTGACTCTGTAATGTATTTTACATATTTTTATGGTAAGAGCATTCTAACTCTTCATATATTTTGCAATAGAGGGAATATGTGTTGTAGCGGAAAACACAGCTACCTATAAAATCTTTTGTCTAAAGAATTATTAGGCTGGGTTCGGTGGCACACACTTATAATTCCAGCACTTTGGGAGGCTGAAGCTGGTAGATCACTGAGGTCAGCCTGGCCAACATGGCAAAACCCTGTCTCTACTAAAAATACAAAAATTAGTCAGATGTGCTGGTACGCACCTGTAGTCCCAGCTACTTCAGAGGTTGAGGCAGGAGAATTACTTGGACCTGGGAGGTGGAGGTTGCAGTGAGCCAGAATCCCGCCACTGCAGTCCAGCTTGGGTGACAGTCTCAAAAGAAAAACCATAATTATTAGAGAATGTGTTCTCTGCTAGGAAGCTAATTTGGGGAAGACAATACCTGGAAATTAAGGCAGAAAATGCCCACCTACTTCTCATTTCTGTTAGATGAATAGACCTTGTCAATAGAGAGCTGACAATATCAGAGATTGAATGAATAAGTGTGTAACACACACACACACACACACACACACACAGCCCTTCCCTCCCTATACATGAAATAGAGAACGAGGGATGTGTGGAGAATTGGGCCAAAAGCAAGAATATGTGAGAGGAAAGGGCCTCATATACTTCTGTTAAGCAAATTGCTTCTTTTCAAATATGTAAGATTACTACAAAAACAGAAGAGGAATAAAAGTTTCTCTCACTGAAGAAAAGTGGAGGCCAGGCATGGTGGCTCATGCCTGTAATCCCAGCACTTTGGGAGGCCGAGGTTAGTAGTTAGAGACCACCCTGGCCAACATGGCAAAACCCCATCTCTACTAAAAATACAAAAAAAAAAATTAACTGGGAATGGTGGCAGGCGCCTGTAATCCAGCTGCTCAGGAGGCTGAGGCAGGAGAATTGTTTGAACTCTAGAGGTGGAGACTGCAGTGAGCCCAGATCGCACCACTGCACTTCAGCCTGGGCAACACAGACTCCATCTCAAAAACAAAAACAAAACAGAAAAATGGGAATATTTTTGTTAATATTTAACTCTTGGCTGGGTGCAGTGGCTCACACCTGTAATCCAAGCACTTTGGGAGGCCGAGGAGGGCGGATCATGAGGTCAGGAGATTGAGACCATCCTGGCTAACACAGTAAAACCCCGTCTCTACTAAAAATACAAAAAATTAGCTGGGCATGGTGACACACACTTGTAGTCCCAGCTACTCGGGAGGCTGAGGCAGGAGAATCTCTTGAACCTGGAAGGTGGAGGTTGCAGTGAGCCTAGATCATGCCACTGCACTCCAGCGTGGGCAACAGAGCGAGACTCTGTCTCCAAAGAAAAAAAAAAGATGTAATTCTTCCCAAGCTTTTCTTCTTATTTTTACCTTTTTAAAGTGCAGGGGAGATAATTTCAGTATTTTCATCATATTCTGTCCACTGATCTTGGTAATCTGGGCTTCCAGCTATAAAACTTACCACAATCAAATGTAATATAAGGAAATTCCTTTAATGGCTGTGTTGCTTAATGGCCTCTTCAGCTCTGAGTAGGGTGATCACCCATCCCAGTTTTAGCACTGAAAGTCTAAAATCCCTCAGTACTGGGCAAACCAGGACAGTTGGTCACTCTAATGCTGAGTGGGGGGAAAGCATGTAAGAGGGAGGTAACCAAGGAAAATAAGTCCTGAGGTATGAAGAGAACTTTGTTTCCTTTTGAAGCATAGTTACTATAGCTAGGAAAATTTGAAAATTAATAAGCTTTCATCAATGTGCATAGTAGCAAATTAGTGATTTGCTGTATTAAGGATGAATATTAAGTAGGCCTCTGGCCAGGCCAAGTAGCCTGTCATCCCATCACCGTGGGAGGCTGAGGTGGGAAGATGGCTTGAGCCCAGGAGTTCGAGAACAGCCTGTAGAACAAAGTGAGACCTGTCTCTACAAAAAATAAATAAACATTAGCCAGGCATGGGTGGTGGCATGCATCTGTAGTCCCAGCTACTTGGGAGGCTAAGGCAAGAAGATTGCTTTGAGCCCATGGGGTTGAGGCTGCAGTGAATCAAAGTCATAGCACTGTACTTTGGTCTGGGCAACAGAGTGAGACCTTGTCTATATAAAAAAAAAAAAAAGTGGACCCCTGTATTTGGTCCCACATTCTTCAGGACCCATACTAAAAGACATGTTGGGAAATAAGACTGCAGAATGCTATAATGATTTTGAAACCTCTTGAACATAGAATGTTCTGCCTTCAATGGAGGGCTTTTGTTCTAAGATGCACTCTTTTTCCTGCTCTAGGTAACCTTATTTTAGCAAGTGGAGATAGAAACATTTTTACTTTCTATTTTTGAGATGGAGTCTCACTTTGTAGCCCAAGCAGGAGTGCAGTGGCGCAATCTCGGCTCACAGCAACCTCCGACTCCCAGGTTCAAGTGGTTCTCTTGCCTTACCCTTCTGAGTAGCTGGGATAACAGGCATGCACCATCATGCCCAGCTAACTTGTGTATTTTTAGTAGAGATGGGGTTTCACTATGTTGGCCAGGATGGTCCCAAACTCCTGATTATGCTGGGATTACCTAATATCTCATGCTGGGATTACAGGCATGAGGCACCATGCCCGGCCACAACATTTTTACTTTCAAATACAGGGCCTTTATGCAATGGCAGACCACTTTAAACATTATTTATCTGTATCTGTATTTGATACTTATACTCTAACTCTCTTTTGATTGGCAAAAAATAAGTAAGAAGAAAGAAAAATAAATATAGTTAATACTTAGAGTAAGACTTCCTGTAACATACTTGGCTGATCAATTTTGGGTTTTACTTTTGCTTTGGTGTCTCAACAAGCTTATCTTTCTTTCTTAGTCTTTTTCTTGGTTTCTTATCTTACAGAGAGGTGTGGGAAATGGAACTGGATAGACTCAAGAATCAGGATGGTGAAATAAATAGGAACATTATGGAAGAGACTGAACGGGCCTGGAAGGCAGAGGTGAGAAGAGCAGCTGATAATCTTGAAAGCCTTAATTTTAGGCTTCCAAATGGTATCTACTTTTGGCATCGTAATAGGAGAGCCAGTAAGATTTGTTTTCACTGTTTCATTTGTAGCTTTGTGTATGTGAAATTAATAAAGTATATGTGTGTGGCTTCCTTAGATCTTATCACTAGAAAGCCGGAAAGAGTTATTGGTACTGAAACTAGAAGAAGCAGAAAAAGAGGCAGAATTGCACCTTACTTACCTCAAGTAAGTACCTTTCCATTCTACAGCTTTGTCTTGCAGTTTGTTTGTTTGTTTAGGTTTTTGAATTCTGAGGCCAGCAAATCTGGCACTTATTCTATCTTTATAGAAATTGTAAGGCTATCTCTGACTGCAATAGCAATTGCACAGTGATTTCTCTTCCCATATTATGAACTTCTGTACTCTAACTCTTCCCTTCTACAGTTTTATAGTTTTGTATTTTTTTAATGCTTTGTTTAACACTATCTGTTAAAGCCAGATGTAATAGCATGCCCTGTAATCCCAGCACTTTGGGAGGTCAAGGCAGGAGGATCACTTGTTTGCCCAGGAAGTGGAGGCCACAGTGAGCTTTGATTGCATTACTGCACTCGAGCCTAGGCAGCAGTGAGACCTTGTCTCTAAAAAATAAAAAATGACTAACATCTGTTAACCTATCAAAGTGTAACAGTGATCTTTGGAGATTCGTTTCGTATGTAGTCATTTCTTTTTCTTTCTGCCATGGAACTTGGAGGACCCCTGTGGCATTTTCAGGCAGACAAGAATCCTCTCACTGTGGTTGGTTCTCTTTCTTAAAAACTTGGCTTAAAAGATACTAGAGTTAAAGTGAGGCAAAGGAATTAGAATCTTGGGCTTCTCCAACACCTGCGCCCACCTCTTTTCTCAAGGTCAATTAGCCAGCTACTATTTTGCTATCTCAGAAAATTAGGAATTGGGCTTTTTTTTTTTTTTTTGAGACTGGGTCTCCCTGTGTTGCGCAGTGGTGCCATCTTGGGTCACTGTAACCTCTGCCTCCTGGGCACAAGCTATCCTCCTACCTCAGCCTCCCAAGTAGCTGGGACTATAGGTGAGAGCCACCACATCTGGCTAATTTTGCAGTTTTTTAGAGACAGGGTTTTGCCACGTTGCCTAGCATGGTCTTGAACTCCTGAGCTCAAGTGATCCCCTGCCTTGGCGTCTCAAAGTGCTGGGATTACAGGGGTGAATCACTGTGTCCAGCAGAGCTTTCTTTAAATCTGTAAATTCCTGTTGGTTTCTTGAAAGGTCAACTCCCCCAACACTGGAGACTGTTCGTTCCAAACAGGAGTGGGAGACGAGACTGAATGGAGTTCGGATAATGAAAAAAAATGTTCGTGTAAGTGTATTTATGTGTGATCATTCAGTCAGTGTTAGTCTGTGCTTAACACTTCTGGCAATCGGGAGGTAGCCTTTTGCATTGCTATTTAGGGCCTACCCTACTATTCCTTTTGTTTTCCTAATAATGGGTGGTGCTGTCTTTCTAGAGAGCCTCTGTCAGTTCAGCAGTAAAAATAATCCTTTTTTTTTTTTTAGGACCAATTTAATAGTCATATCCAGTTAGTGAGGAATGGAGCCAAGCTGAGCAGCCTTCCTCAAATACCTACTCCCACTTTACCTCCACCCCCATCAGAGGTAAGAGACGTGGCTTTGAGGGGAAGTTCACCTTTCTGTGTTGGTAGCAGAAGCAGAGTCTTCTACTTGTTCTTTTTATGAAGATATTGTGACCATCCCTATTCAGCAAGAGTTGTTCGTTGATTTATTCTCCAGTTCCCTAAACTTTATTTTTCTTCCTTTCTCTCTCGTCCTCTACCTCTTCTCCTTTGCAGACAGACTTCATGCTTCAGGTGTTTCAACCCAGTCCCTCTCTGGCTCCTCGGATGCCCTTCTCCATTGGGCAGGTCACAATGCCCATGGTTATGCCAAGTGCAGATCCTCGCTCCTTGTCTTTCCCAATCCTGAACCCTGCCCTTTCCCAGTCCAGCCAGCCTTCCTCACCCCTTCCTGGCTCCCATGGCAGAAACAGCCCTGGCTTGGGTTCCCTTGTCAGCCCCCACGGTCCACACATGCCCCCTGCTGCCTCCATCCCGCCTCCCCCAGGCTTGGGTGGTGTTAAGGCTTCTGCTGAAACTCCCCGGCCACAACCAGTAGACAAACTGGAGAAGATCCTGGAGAAGCTGTTGACTCGGTTCCCACAGTGCAATAAGTAAGTATCTTCAAGGACTAATTCAAATGCCTTTATCAGAGAAATGCTTATGAGTTAAAATAGGGGATGTTACATGGGTGTTCCCCATGGGTATAGTGTAGGCTTTCTCTCCCTCAACATTTTTCTTTTTCAGGGCGCAGATGACCAACATTCTTCAGCAGATTAAGACAGCACGTACCACCATGGCAGGCCTGACCATGGAGGAACTTATCCAGTTGGTTGCTGCACGTCTGGCAGAACATGAGCGGGTGGCAGCAAGCACTCAGGTGAGGAAAGCTACTCAGGAGAGAACTTAGGCCTGCTGAGGGGTGGGGAAGAGGCAAATTTCAGAAAAACATGGGGCGAGAAGAAGCATTCCAGCTGGAGGTAACTAGTCTGCTTTTTTCCTTTGCTGGACTAGGAAATAAGTGATTTTTGTGATATGCTCTGTTACAGCCACTTGGTCGCATCCGGGCCTTGTTCCCTGCTCCACTGGCCCAAATCAGTACCCCAATGTTCTTGCCTTCTGCCCAAGTTTCATATCCTGGAAGGTCTTCACATGTAAGATTCTTTTTCTTTGAACACTGTGGTATGGAGAAACTGGAGGTGAGGAAGTAGTGGGTTTACAGGTGAAGTGCAGGAAGAAACCATCAGTTGGGTTATTTGCAGCCCTACTGGGAAAATGCAAGTATTTTAGGCAAGAATCTGTATTTGGATTTTTATTTCTTTTGATAGAAATCTTTTTGCTACATGGAATTATGGTCATAAATGGCAAGGAGACCCAAGTTTCCTTATGTTTTGACTATGTCTTCTCTGTTCTACAGGCTCCAGCCACCTGTAAGCTGTGTCTGATGTGCCAGAAACTCGTCCAGCCCAGTGAGCTGCATCCAATGGCGTGTACCCATGTATTGCACAAGGAGGTAGGTGTTATATACCTTCCTCATTTTCTACTCTTTTTATTCTGACACCTAAAATAATTTTTCTTTCTCATTTTCTACTCCTTTTTTCCTGACAGCTAAAATAACTTTTCTTTTACTGTGTTGGTGCTCATCATTAATATCTCTTTTTTTTTTTTTGAAATGGAGTCTCACTCTGTCACCAGGCTAGAGTACAGTGGAGTGATCTTGGCTCACTGCATCCTCCACCTCCTGGGTTCAAGCGATTCTCCTGTCTCAGCCTCCTAAGTAGCTGGAACTACAGGTGACCACCACTACACCAGCTAATTTTTGTATTTTTAGTAGAAATGGGGGTATCACCATATTGGCCAGGCTAGTCTCAAACTCCCGACCTTGTGATCCACCCGCCTCGGCCTCTCAAAGTGCTGGAATTACAGGCATGAGCCACCAAGCCCGGCATTTCTTTTTCTTTTTTGAGACGGAGTTTCATTCTATTGCTCAGCCTGGAATGCACTGGCACGAGTATAGCTCTGCAGCCTCAATCTCCTAGGCTCAGATGTTTCAGTCTTGAGTAGCTGAGACTACAGGCGCATGCCATCATGCCCAGCTAATTTTTTTCTTTTTCTTTTTTCGTAGAGATGAGGTCTTGCTCTGTTGCCCAGGCTGGTCTCAAACTCCTGGGCTCAAGTGGTCATCCTGCCTCAGCCTCCCAGAGTACTCGGATTACATGCGTGAGCCACCGCACCTGGTCTTTAATATCTAAAATAAGGTTTTCAGTAAACGGTGGCTTAAATATTAGCAGAATTTAGAATACTGCAGTTAGGATCTCTCAGCTTCTTTTTACCCCATTCCCTTCAGGGGACTGGATAAGCAATTCATACTGAGCACTAAGTCCCTTTCTTGGAAAATTGACAGTGAGTGATAATCCCACATATCTAACTGTTGTTCCAAATGTAGCATTGTCAAAAGACTTTGCCTAGATGAGAGGAATGGAATGGAGGACCTGAGTATGAGATTAGTAACTCCATTAACAGAATAGCTTGGAAGGCTTGCCTGTTAGAGATTATCTTCACAGACCAACAAGTCATTCCTATTCTTTTATGTTGCCAGGAAGAGTTAAGTCTCTTAGTAGCAGGGATGATTCCTTCTTAACCATTTTGTTTCATTCATTTTGCTTTTCCAAGAGGTAGAAACTGAATTTACATCTACATTCTTGGTAAGAAAAATTTCTGAATAAGATTTGAGGGTGGCGGGTATTAGAACAGCAACACTCATCTCAGGTAAAGTGGATCCTAAGGGGGAGCAAGCCACACTAGACACTCAACAAAAAGCAGCACCATGAACACTTTCATCAGTTCATGGTTAATGTTCCTCATAAAAAGGACAGGTTCACTTGCTCTGAGGATTCTTTTAGGGTAAGAACCATTGAAATAGCCCTTCTTGGGGCCAGGCGCAGTGGTTCACACCTGTAATCCCAGCACTTTGGGAGGCCGAAGCAGGCAGATCACTTGAGGCCAGGAGTTTGAGACCAGCCTGGCCAACAAGGTGAAACCTCATCTTTACTAAAAATGTAAAAATTAGCTGGGCATAGTGGCGAATACCTGTAATCCCCGCTACTTGGGAGGCTGAGGCAGGAGAATCACTTGAACCCAGGAAGCAGAGGTTCCAGTGAACTGAGATCGCCCCACTGCACTGGAGCCTGGGCGGTAGAGTGAGACTGTCTCAAAAAAAAAAAAAAAAAAAGATACCTTCTTGTACCTCACAGTAAGAACTTTTCTAACTTAGGCCTTGTTGAAACCTTATTGGCACTCTATCCTTTTTCCCTTTGTCTTTCCAGATAAACCTGAGGTATGTCTTTCTTTCTTTACAGTGTATCAAATTCTGGGCCCAGACCAACACAAATGACACTTGTCCCTTTTGTCCAACTCTTAAATGACGGACCTGACTGGAGAGGAAGAAGAGGAGAAACTGATGTGAACAGGAAGTGCGGGTTCAAGATTTCTAAAACTCTATATTTATACAGTGACATATACTCATGCCATGTACATTTTTATTATATAGGTAATGTGTGTATAGAAAGTCTGTATTCCAGTGTTCGTAAATGAAAGTATGTATATTATGCAGAAACAGTCTGTTCCCCCTCATCTTGCAATTCCTTTGGGGGATGCAGATTGTAGGGAAGATGATGTTTAGTTTGGCCTTGAAATTATGATATCCCTGCCCAGGGCTGTTTTCAAATACAATATAAAAACCACCTAGGAAGCTGCTGTTGCTCTAAGGCCATCCTGCTTTGGTTTGGCTCAGCCTCTAGTCCATTTTCTTAAGGCTCATGTATGCAGATTTGAAGCCTGGTGCTCACCCACTGTCCAACCAGATGCCTTGCTTACTGAAAGCCTACAGAATCCTCAGTATTGTTTTACCACTCTACTCCAAATGGATAAAATGAGACTCCGATTGGGGAAAAAAAGTAACCTTGGTAGTTTGACTTCTTACCGAATATTTTACTGTGTTAACGCTCATTATTTATACAGACATTAGGTTTACAGAATATTCTGTTTTACATCACCAAAATTCACAGTCCAAGAATAACAACATAACCAGGTCCCAATTCCTTCATGCACCCCAGAAGCTTCTGTCCACCCTATTCTGGATAGAAATTAGCATGACCCACAGGTTTTTCCTGGGCCAAGCCTTCCTTTGCTGCCCCTGGCTTGGCTTCTAATCAAGCTCTGACGGGCCAACATTGTGGAGTCCTAACCCCTTCCCATTCACTTCTGGTCTCCTTGTCTAGCTAACTCCCCTCCCCCCGAAGGTTAAGGCAGTTGGTTCACAACCAAGTTGTTTGGTGACCTTGGGTGAGCTCCAGACAGGCACTGGGGTGAGGAGATGTCTGTGCAGAATTACTTACGGAACGATATTGGGATGCTGGATTTTAATTTTTGAAACAAGAAAGTTATGGGGGACATATTTCCTGTCCTGAGAAAAATGGAGACCAAAGTGGTATTAAGAAAGTAGTTTGGATTTCAAGTTTATAAATCACTTGCTCTGTGGGAAGCTATCCGGAACTAGATCATTTTCCACCTCTGCTTATTGTACTTCTTAATTTTAGGTTTTATACCTGGGAAAGCTGTGACTCTATTAGAGCTTTGAATCTTTTCCTGTCCTACAGGGAATGGCTTCAGCTCCCTTCTCTTTTAGAATTAAACAAGTAAAAACTAAAAGTTTTTTTTTTTTTTTTTTTTTAAATAACAGGCTCCAGGTAAAGGACATTATTATATTACCAACAGCTGAATTTTTTTTTCCATTCTGGGACCTACCAACAATACATGTTGGGGTAGCAAAGACTTTTCCTTTCAGACTCAACTAAATGATTTCTCTGCTTTTGATACTCTTTTCCTTCTTCGTCTTTCATCCTTGCCTGTCCACTCACAGATGGATTCTTTCTCAATTCTCTTGCTTCACTTGCCCAGGTTTATTGACTAGCACCAGTTTAAGGAGCTGGACTTCCTGGGACCTCCTTGGCATCTTGTAGGGTGATTGGAGTGGCCCGAATACTCAACTCTTCAGAGGTCAGGTGACCCACTTTCTTTGGTTAATGAAATGCTACTGTCTCCAGTTTAGTAGCTGTCATGAACAGGAAAGGTGGCAAAATGGAAGACCAGTTCCATTGTTCTTTTCGTTTAGGGGATTCATTTTTTATCTTGTAATCTTAAGATTTCCTCGCCCCTCAACTTTATAGCAGCCTTGGGCCACCTGCCGTATTTTTCAATATCCCCTGAAAATTTAGAAATTAGAAATGAGTGTAAAGCATATTGTTTATTTTCCAAAAACCTTTGAAGCCAAAGGAGTAAAAAGAGACAAAGGAAGGGGTGAGGAGGGGGCTTAACTGCTTCCCAGGAAAAACCCTGGACAGCCCACTCTAGCAGGAGGATAGGTGTTTTGGAGAGTTGTGCATGGGAGCGAGGGCCTCAGTGCTACTCTTTTTCTTGTTCGGGATCAGTCAGAAAGCAACACAAGTGTTGGCCACCCCTGTTCTCCCTTCTCCCTCTGTCCACTGGCCTGCAATAATAAAAGCCATGCAGACCAATGGGAAAGGCCCCAAATGCAGTGAGTGGAGAATGGGACAGTCATTTTTCAGGAGTAGAGTTTAAAAATAGAGGTGTATAATACATATTTTTACAAGCAAGAAGCTGTTGGTAAGACTTTTTTTTTTTTTACATTTATAGTTTTGGGGTAGGAAGGAAGTAACTGTAAAAAGAAAACAAAGTTCAAGTTTTCTTTAAAAGAATAATAGGCTGATGGGACTTGCTATTGAAGGGGTTGAATTTTATGCCCTGCAAAGGGCTGGGAAAAAGCCAGTTTTTCCCAACATAGGTAGAAATTATAAAGCAGAATGTGGCATTTTCACTTCATGGTAGCAGTTCTGGAAATTTATTTACACAGTAAATTCCAAGCTAGAAGTGGACAGTCTCCAGTCTTCCTGTCAGGCTCTGTTAGTTATGGGGTGTTCCCAGTCAGCCAAAGCAGCACCAAGTGCAGTGGGAATGAAGAGAACCCAGATAAAAAACTGACTCAGTACTTGTGTTTTATTGGTTTATGGCTTGCGGGCAGCTGGCTGAGGCCAGGAACTCCAGAGGCTCTCCTTGTATTTCCCTCTCCCTTATCAGGTAATTCCACACTTGGCAGGTCCCATACCTGGAAGCAGCGTGTTGACCAGGTAGGAGTAGGATGCAGAGGGTATACCAGGAAAACCCAGCTCTTCCCACTAACACTTGGTATTGTAGTTTACTATGCTAGAACTGATAAGGAGGTAGTGAACTTGGTCCCCACTACCTAGCCCAAGAACCAGCCTGGGTACCCACGTACCATTAGGAGTGGGGAGGGGAGAGCACGATAGGGGAAAAAGATGGCCTTCATCAAGGAGCTCTTGTGGTGAAGGACATAAGGAAGCCCTGAGGCTGCCATCCTTTCTCCAGGCAGCCTTGATACTGAAGGCAGTGATGTTAGAGCCGGAAAGCACTGTACTTCTCATACTCTTGGTATAATACTAGTGCCACTGTGTGATGCTTTAGTCAAATAAATGGAGGGGCCGTTAGGGTAGGAAGGCAATGAAACCACTCTGTATTATGTAAAGATCTTGCCACTTCTTACAGTGTAATAGGAAGAAATCCAGGCAGGAATTATAGGGCAACAGCTGTTGAATGAATCTTCAACATTATGCTTTTAAGGATTAGGTAGAAGAGGTCTCCTACCTATTCCTTTTAGCACCTCATCTGCAAAGCTCCAGAGGAAGATTTGGGGGAAAGAGTGAACCTGTGACTGGGAAGACAGAGCTCAGCCCTGCCATATTCCAGTTGCTCTCCCCTAGGGCACCTGGAGCTTAGGGAATTGAGATATTTCAGTGCTACCTATCATATGTAGAATAAAGGTTTCGGGTAGAGACAAGTGAAATGAATATGGTAGAAATTCATGTGTTAAGTGGAACTTCTTAGTGGGCACTTCATTTAAGAGAGCTAAAAAAGAGCTCTTTGGCTAGATAAGCCCTTCCCATCTCACTTTTGGTCAGGCTGCAACCACAGAAAACAAAACATTGAAAACAACACCCATCTTATGAGATGGGATGCTATCTTGGAGATGAGGTCTAAAACTGGGACTGGTGAGTGGTTGTGTTTCTGCCTTTCCTAGCTTTGATCCCACTGTTCCCTGTCTTTGTGCTCCCTCTCCTTCTCCTCTTTCCAGCCGCCCCCATTTGTATAAATATTCAATCTAGTTTTTTTTTTTTTAATTCAAGAGGCAATCTTTGCACCAATGTTAGGCTTGTTTATATAGTCCCTGTCTCTAAAGCAAACAGCAAACTGTGCATCCTGTCCTACTGACTTTGACCAGCAGGGAAACAAGATTGGTCTCTTCTCTGCCAGGGTACCACAGGGACACATGCCAGGGTAGCCTGGGTGTGATGCCAGTACTTCTGAAACTAAGAAAAGAAGAATACTTTGGGTTGGAGAATTTAAAGGAATGGTGGACAAAGGTTTAGGGCTGAAGTTTCAAGCAGCAGAATTTCCCAACTTAAATTTGAGGTGACCAAGAGTATTCCCGCCACTAGAGTGCTTCTTTCTTCTCTTTTCTGTTTCCTACAGGTACAGTCCCTGGAACCCACCTTGCCAGCCTTTCCTTCTTCTCCATCAAGGCAGAGGCATTTGGTGGGTGGGGAGGGTCCTGAGGTGCTCTGGCCACAGGTGCCATCTGTGTCTCCTACTTGTGACCAAAGCGAACCACGGAGGTGTGGTGCAGGGGAATCTCTTATCTTCTGCCCATGGGCCTCTTCACTTCAGCAGGGAGATGTCATCAGCAAAGTCATCATGCTGCTGGCGCAGGCAGCGGAGGCAGCGCCACTGACACACCATGAGGCAGAGTGGCAGCATGAAGAGGGCGCAGATGGCAGCCATGACATAGGCTATGGTCATGAGGGTTGACTCATCTGTCTGTGGAATGTTGTAGCCACAGTCTTCCATGTCCGGGGTGACAAAAGGGCCTTCCACTGCTGCCGTCCTGAACTCATCGTGCACTGGGGAGAGGGCAAATGTGAATGGACAGCTCTCATTGTCATAAGTAGTTTGGGTTATATAACAAAAAGAACTTCCTGATAGAGAGACCCTGAAATTAGCCCCTGCAGAATCTATCCAGTATCCTTCCCAGGAGATATGTAGGAGCAGACCGGGAAGCCAGCACCAGATAGAAGCCTGTCTTCCCTCCCAAGTCACTGGGACCAGCAGCCCTTCCTTGTATACCCAGCCAGTAGGAGTGATAACTAAAAGTCAGTAGTTCTGAGTTCACCAAAAGCCAGCCCCTTGACCAAAAGCCACACCTAGTAAACTTACTTTCTGCTGCTGAAATCCAACTGCAAAATCCTGCCACCTTTCTGAGGTAGCATTCAACCTTGCCATGTGGCAGCTGACAGGGTCACTGTAGGCTCAGCCTGCTACCCTTGCATCAAGAGCTTCCCAAGGTACCCAGGCAGCTCTTGCTGCTCGGTTTCCAACAGAGGTTACCAATCCAGGTAGCGGTCATTATGGCGGGCAGTACAAAATAGGACAAGCATTGACACTAGCTTTTGCAGAATTGTTGACTTGGGTTTGAGGCAACTGTTGCTATCTTCCCCTAAACTGACAGGGACCCAGGTATATTAACTGTTGGTTGACAAGGAAAATACGGAGAGACTGACCCCAAACCCTCAACCCTGACACTCTCACCATGGCAAGCGCTGACAGCAAAGCCAATTCGTTTTCGGGCCCGATCAAAGACAACATAGAAGCCCTCCATGATAACAGCTCCCATAACAGTGCCCGTGGATGACTGTGAGATGGCAAACTTGTAACAGTCGTCTTGGGATGTAGCCACGTCTTCCACTGGCCGCAGGTATTGCTAGGGGTAAGCAATCACAGGGTGAGTGTCTTCCTCACTCTCCTTCACCCCATCTCTGCCTTCAAGGCATCTGTGCCCTTCCCTTTGCCATCTCTGAGCTCTGAAACATTGGGTTTTCTAAGACCCCTTTACTGCTGGACACTACTCATCTCTCTTCCAAGTTCTGGCAAGCCATGCCTGCTCACTGTCTCCCAGTGTGTACTTTGCCCCCTTTCTGAGATCCCACTGACTCAGGCTGGGACATACCTGTGGAAGGATTGTGATGCGAAAGGACTGATTGGTAACCTCACCCATTAGGTAGAGTGAGATAACTGGGAAAATGTTCCAAGGGGTGGTGCCTGCTTGCCAACACACCAGCTGCTCTCCTAGCCAGAAACCATCGGGGAACTTCTCCGTCTGTGTTGGCAAGAAGGGGATAACAATGAAGAAAAGCCTCTTTATCATCTCGCCCCTCCCATGTTCAGATACATTAACTGGGCCCTTCATTTGCTTTTCCAGTGAAATATCCAAAGTGGGCCGGGCGCGGTGGCTCATGCCTGTAATCCCAGCACTTTGGGAGGCTGAGGCGGGCGGATCACGAGGTCAAGAGATCAAGACCATCCTGGCCAACATGGTGAAACCCCGTCTCTACTAAACATACAAAAAAATTAGCTGAGCGTGGTGGCACGCGCCTATAGTCCAGCTACTTGGGAGGCTGAGGCAGGAGAATTGCTTGAACCCAGGAGGCAGAGGTTGCAGTGAGCCGAGGTTGTGCCACTGCACTCCAGCCTGGCACCTGGTGATGGAGTGAGACTCTGTCTCCAAAAAAAAAAAAAAAGAAAGAAATATCCAAAGTGGGGAGGGGTAAACCAACCAAAAGATTAGAGGAAGAGAGTGGGAGTGTGATGTCAGACTTTTGTACCAGGGTCATGTGATGAGCAAAGTGACACCCATAAAAGGGTTTGTTTTTTTTTTTTTAAATGGAGTCTCATTCTGTTGTCCAGGCTGGAGTACAGTGGCATGATCTTGGCTCACTGCAACCTCCACCTCCAGGGTTCAAGTGATTCTCCTGTCTCGGCAACCACCACCCCAGTAGCCAGGATTACAGGCATGCGCCACCACACCCGGTCAATTTTTGTACTTTTAGTAGGGACGGAGTTTCACCATGTTAGTCAGGCTGGTCTTGAACTCCTGACCTTGTGATCCACCCACTTCAACCTCCCTAAGTGCTAGGATTACAGGTGTGAGGCACTGCACCCCACCAGGGGAAGAGTAAGAGCTCTGAGTAGAAGGGTCTAAGTGCAGACATCTTGGCTCTTGCTGAAGAACGTGACTCTCACTGTCTCCCTCAGACACTGTACCATCTCTTTTACCCCCATCCTTAGTCCACTCACTGAGGAGGCTGCCTTGATGGATTTGACTGCAGCTTCAAACACTTTCTTGGGCAAACGAAGGTTGGTGGTGCCACTGTCCACGATGCTCTTGTCATAGTTGTACTAAGAAGGAGAAGAGAGGGTTAGAGTCAAAAGGTTTTTGATGCTGGGCTCTGGGCTAGGGGGTTACTGCTGGGGCCCTGGCTGGGCTGGCATCTTGGCTTTGGCACCTCCTAAGTGTACCTCCTTAGACAAGTTAACCTCTGTGCCTCAGTTTCTTCATCTCTAAAGTGAGGATAAAAATAGTACCTACCTCAAATGGTTATTGTAAGGGTTAAATAAATCAACAATTGAAAGCACTTAGAATTGTGCCCAACAGATAGAAGGCACATGGTATTTTTTTTTTTTTTTTTTGAGACATAGTCTACCCAGGCTGGAGTGCAGTGGTGCAATCTCAGCTCACTGCAACCTCTGCCTCCTGGGTTCAAACTGTTCTCCTGCCTCAGTCTTCCAAGTAGCTCGGACTACAGGTACCCGCCACCATGCCTGGCTAATTTTTTTGTATTTTCAGTAGAGATGGGGTTTCACCATGTTGGCCAGACTAGTCTCAAACTCCTGACCTCAAATGATCTGCCCAACTCAGCCTCCCAAAGTGCTGGGATTATTACAGGCATGAGCCACCGCACCTGGCCGCTTTTAACTTTTCTTAGTACATTTGTATCTCTTCTAATTTAACGTACATAAGAATCTAGGGAAGGAAGACATAAATGGTTTAGTTACCTTTTACTGAGTACTGCCAAGCACAGAGATAAACACTATACATTATCTCTGATATTCTGGGAAAGTTATTTTTACCTGTTTTGCAGGTAAGGAAACTGAAACACATAATAGTAACTGGCCTAAGGGTACATAGGTAGTAGACATCAGAGCCAGATTCAGATCTGGTTCTCCCCGACTCCAAAGACAGACTCTTTATCACCCTGTCTTGCAAAAGACTTGCCCAAGGCTACGAAGCAAGGCAGTGACTAAAGTCCAGACGTCAGAACTAGTTCCATGTTTTTTTTTTTTTCCCCACTACCAGTCCCTAGGCCCCAAAACTTAGGTCCTGCTGTGTGACCATTAAGCCCCCGACCATTCTAGGCTCAACTTTGAACCTTTTTGGCAGGTCCTGTTACCTCTGCCTCATCCTCCCAACATTGTAACTAGAGTCTTCCTTCACATTGTATTGCCTACGCGCTCACGTTCCCCGGGTCCCCCTTGGTTTTATTACCTCCTTGCAGTCCATTTTCAGATCCTGTCCATTGATCTCCACCCGCACAATGATCACCTCATAATACCACTCCCGCCGGATGGGTGTATACCAGAGACTGCCTGTGTACAATGAGTGGTCGATACCTCCAATGATCTAGGGAAAAAAAAGAGGCAGGTGCCCGTGTCCTGGCACAGAAGGAGAGCGAGTCCCCCAAGGACCAAGCAATAAGATCAGTGATTTCTTGGGGTGGCAAGGTCTTCTACAGGTTACCCTTTTCATCTTCCTGCTTCTAATCAAATCATACCCAGAGTGATTTCTTGTTTGTTAAATGTGTTCAGGAAAAAAGACTTTCCAGGATTTTTAATTATTTGTTTCAGAATCATACAGCCCTTGATATAAAGTTAATTTAAATCTAAACTGCCACAATAAATGTTGAATGAATGGTTATTTGTTTCTATTACAAGTTATATTTTCTCTGCTTATTGGAGAACAATTTACCATTGTTCTAATTAATTAATAAATAGACAAACTCCTTATATCTCTGCCTTCTGACCATCAAAATGAATAATTCAACAGGTCTTATTTTCATTTCCTTTGAAATTTTCCTAATTGCCTTCCTTTCCAAGTTTACCATAGATACCTTGATTTCTTGAATAATGCAAAGAAGAAAAGAATAGAAAAATAAAGTGAGAGTAAGGAATATAAAGAGGTTCCTCTTGATTCTAAGTACTGGAGCCAAAACTGTGGTGTAGCTTTCAGGGAGGGGGGCAGATGGCACCCATCTCTCCCCCAGTGCCAGGACCTCCCCTCTCTGAGAACCTACTCACCATGCTCCCTCCAACCGAGGCCAGCACTTCAGACTGGTTGAGGGGGAAGCCAGCACCACAGAGCTGCAGGGAGAAGAGGTTGGGAACGTGGGTCTGCTTTACCAGGGAGTCGAAGAAAGGCTCCAGGGAGTCGTCAGGCTTTGGCAGAAAGAGACAAGGAGTGAGTTCTCATATGGCCCTAAAGGACAGAGGCCGGCTGTCTAAACTGGAAGGCAAATTTGAAAGCTTGGGGAATGCTCTGTGGGAAAGACCATCTTAACGCACGGAGATTTGATGAGCGAGGATTAGCAAGAGCCTTGGCAGTGCAAACAGGACAGTATTGATAGGTTCACAGATCCATAGATCTTTTTTTCTTTTTTGAGATGGACTGTCACTCTTGTTGTCCAGGCTGGAGTGCAATGGCGTGATCTTGGCTCACTGCAACCTCCACCTCCCAGATGCAGGTGATTCTCATGCCTCAGCCTCCCAAGTAGCTGGGATTACAGGCATGTGCTAACACGCCCAGCTAATTTTTGTGTTTTTAGTAGAGATGGGATTTCACCATGTTGATCAGGCTGGTTTTGAACTCCTGACCTCAGGTAATCCACCTGCCTCTGCCTCCCATAGTGCTGGGATTATAGATGTGAGCTGCCATGCCCAGCCAGATTCATATATCTTTCATCCCCATATCCCTAACCTGCTTTAGATTTATGGGGGCCTTTAGTAAAGATCTTAGAGTGGCCGGGTGCAGTGGCTCACGACTGTAATCCCAGCACTTTGGGAAACAGAGGTGGGCAGATCACCTGAGGTCAGGAGTTCAAGATCAGCCTGGCTAACATGGTAAAACCCCGTTTCTACTAAAAATACAAAAAATTAGCTGGGCCTAGTGGTGGGCGCCTGTAATCCCAGCTACTTGGGAGGCTGAGGCAGGAGAGTCGCTTGAACCTGGGAGGCAGAGGTTTTGCAGTGACCCAAGATCATGCCATTGCACTCCAGCTTGGGAAGCGAGCGAAACTCCATCTCAAAAAAAAAAAAAAAAAAGAAATCTTAGAGTACATAGAAACTGCAGCCTATTCTTGTACTTATCACAGCTTCTCTCACTCTAGTTCTGCCCTCTATAAAGCTAAAATGTAGACTCCCATCCTATACCCCTGTTAAATAATCCTTTAAACTGATTGTTTCCCTCCTTCAGCTAATTCCCCTTCTCTCTCCTAATTCCTTCTCTGTGTAGTGTGCAGTGTGCAGATAGTGTGTAGGGCCAAGCCCTGTTCCTCTCACCCTGGCAATTTCAGCATAGGCCAGCCCCAGGATGCCTTCCCAGTTGGAGCCGTTGATGAAGAACTTGTCTGATTCAGTGATGGCAGCAATGTTGGCACGCACAGTGACGTTGGGGCCATGGGGGATGCTTACCAGGTCAGTGCCCAGCTCCCCTTCCCACTTGCCCTGGGTGTAGGGCACATACACACCCTTCCGGAGGTCCCGGTATGTGCTGGATCTGTGGAAAGAAGACAGATCTGTAAATGCCTAACCACAACTGGTATAGGGTCTAAGTTAAACCTACTCCCAAATGCCACCTTATCTCATCTCAGGGGAATCCTACAGTCTGCTTTCAGACCACTTAGCAAAACATCCCTAGACCCATCATCCAGAACAGTGTAAAGTGGCCTTGCAAATAGATGAAGGGAACTATTGCTGGGGCTCACTATCCTGTCCCCGTAGCTCATATTCCTAGCTTTTGAGCTCAGGCTCTGTCAAGAACAAGCCTGGGCTTTGTGCATTGTGCCTGCTGCTGCTGCTGCTGTAGGGACAGCTAGCGGGCATCTCTTCTGCCCTCTGGCTCTGTCAAGCTCCCAGAGAAAAGGAGCCATTGACTCTCTTACTGCTTTGGGACCTAGTGGTACCATCTGAGTGGTAGAGAAAGTGCCAGGCAGGGTGAATGTGAAACCTCTACAGCAAGTTCTAGAAAAGGGATTTGCATAAGCATCTCAGCAGAGCAGGTTGGTATTACACACCACTTTTGAAAAGTGCTCAACATGTGGCAGCCCCACCTGTGTTTAATCACACCACTAACCAGGGCTTCTGTGTGTGGTCGGGGCAGTGATGGAACTGGGATGAGGACCTGGAATGAATACCTTTTCATCGATCCTATCCGCACCCTCCTCCCCGACTGCTTCTTTTGGATAGGGACATTAAAGGAGGAAACAGGGAAGGTGGGTTTTTGCAGCTGCCTAGAAGTCCAAGGATAGGATTTAAGCCTCTACTCAGGTTTGCACACACACAGATGTTTCAGACATTTGGTGTCCTCTCATGCCTTCCTCTTCCTGCTTTTATGCTAAGGAGGGTTCCAGATAATCCCTCACTGCCTCTTACCTGAAAGCCCACTTCAACCCCCTTTCACCAGTAAGTAGAATCCAACTGGTGGCACTTTGGGTGGTGCATGGAGGGCATACTTTAGCTTTCAGTTCCCTGATACTGGTCTAGGCAGAGGGGTTTATGGAAGATCCTTTCCTTCATGTCCTTGGACTATGCAAAGCCACCTGGAGTGGCCCCTAGGTAAGAACACAGCAAGGGGAGCTATCACTGAGGCCTGTTCAGCTGCTGTTGTCAGAGAACTGAGACAGAGGGGATGTGGGTTCTTTGTCTCCCCATTCAGGCAGAGAAAATGAGCCCCCTAAGATTGTTCTGTGAGCTCTGGGGCTGCTCTCCTTCCTTTCCTTCCCACAGGATGCTGCCCTGTCTCAGTACTGGAGCACTTCCTGGCTACTTCTCATTCACCTTTTCCCATTGTGTAGCTTCTCTAACCACTCTCTTCACCCTGTCCCTCCTGGTCAGTCTTTTTTTCACCCTTCCCCTGCCCTAGTAAAAAGAAAGGATCTGAGGATCAAGTCTTTCTCTCTGTACTCCTCCCTGACCCTTCTTGGCCTTGGAACCTCCCCGGGGTTCTCCCCAGGACTCACAGCTGCCTTTGGTAGTAGCGATGCAGGAAGGGGTGGGGGGCAGCGCCCACTGCAAAATTACTGCTGCCTGTGTCCACCAGGATGTTGAGCTGTCAGAGAAAGTGGAGAGAAAAGATGGTATAGACAGGAGACTTCAGACACACCACCTTTATTATCCCTCAGCCCCCAGCCACAGCCTGCCCCTTGGAATGTCCAGGGTGAAGCTCCATGATGCAGGACTGATATAGGCTGGCACCTGTTACCACCATGACCACAGATAAGACCCGGGGTCCTGTGGTGCTGCAGGGGCCAAAGGAACACTTCCCCGTGCACCCTCTGAAGCTTTGCTGAAAAATCAACTGAAAAAAGGCAGATTAGTAGAACTAACATGCATGGAAGTCAAATACAAAATATCAGACTCAAAGAAATAGCCAGATGGTTGGTGATTTTATACCATCTTGAGGTTACAGAAAGAATGGGGGCTTGGGCCAGGCGTGGTGGCTCACACCTGTAATCCCACACTTTGGGAGGCCGAGACAGGTGGATCACTTGAAGTCAGGAGATTGAGACCATCGTGGCCAACATGGTGAAAGCCCATCTTTACTAAAAATACAAAAATTAGCCAGGTGTGGTTGCATGCACCTGTAATCCCAACTACTGGGTAGGCTGAGGCAGGAGAATTGCTTGAACCAGGGAGTCGTAGATTGCAGTGAGCTGAGATCTCGCCATTGCACTCCAGCCTGGTGACATAGCAAGATTCCGTTTCAAAAAAAAGAAAAAAGAAATGCTGTCTCTGCTTCAGTCTATGGAGGCATAAGATTTTGCACATCATCTCAGAGCCATGTTGTGTGTGTGTGTTCTCTGTTCCCATGTCTCTCTACCGTCACATCGCCCCTGCTCACTGTGTACCTGACTGATTCTGTCTTCAGAGCCCCACTGCTCCTTTTCTGTTCTCCCAGGAAGTAGTCTGGCTTATACCCTCCAGCTCAGAGAAGACCTAGGAACTGCACTGGTGAGGGGAGCTGTAAGGACCAAGATGGCACATCAGTGTCCATGTGTGTGGTTCTGTCCCTATCACTAGAATGTGGTTTGCCTTCTGCCTCAGAGGTGACACAGACCTAGAAGTCCTATTGTCCGAAACAGTGGGGAGGCATGAGCCCCAGAAAATGTCCTGGTGAAAACCTGTCTTGCCAGGGTCCTGGATTTGGCTAAGTGAAGATGGACAGGTGTCTTCCTGGTGTTCTCTGCTGTCCAGCTCTTTCTAGTATCACTTCTTCTTTCTTTTTTTTTTTTGAGATGGGGTTTTACTCCTGTCGCCCAGGCTGGAGTGCAATGACACGATCTTGGCTCACTGCAACCTCTGCCTCCTGGGTTCAAATGATTCTCCTGCCTCAGCCTCCCAAGTAGCTGGGACTACAGGTACCCACCATCACACCCAGCTAATTTTTGTGTTTTTAATAGAGACAGAGTCTCACCAGGTTGCCAGGCTGGTCTTGAACTCCTGACCTCAGGTGATCCACCTGCCTTGGCCTCCCAAAGTGCTGAGATTACAGACGTGAGCCACTGTGCCCGGCCTCTAGCATCACTTCTACCTGGCCCTTTCCTCCTCCTCTGATGGCCTGATTCCACCCTCAGTCAGACCAGAGCCATTTTTGAATGTCTGCTATATCCTCACAGGTAGAAAAAGAAAGGCTCTGTCCTCAGAAAAATGGTAATTTGTAAATTGCATCTCCTCTTTTGCACACTTTCCATCACCTCAGCTTCTCCCCAACCCCGGGGGCCTTCATTTCTTCTCTCCGCAGTCCAGTAAAATCAACTGACCTCGGCCGGGCGCGGTGGCTCACACCTGTAATTCTAGCACTTTGGGAGGCTGAGGTGGGTAGATCATGAGGTCAAGCGATTGATGAAACCCCATCTCTACTAAAACAAAAATTAGCTGGGTGTGGTGGCGTGCGCCTGTAGTCCCAGCTACTCGGGAGGCTGAGGCGGGAGAATCACTTGAACCCTGGAGGCAAAGGTTGCAGTGAGCTGAGATTGTGCCATTGCACTCCAGCCTAGCAACAGAGCGAGACTCCATCTCAAAAAAAAAAAAATCAACCGAACTCAGTTTTGGTGCAGGCTCTGACCTTGTCATCTTGAGCAGGTCACTGTGCTTCTCTGGGCTTCAGTTTCATCCTCTCTGCCAGATCCTTCCTGGCTCCTTCCTGCTCTCAGTGGTGTCTCTGTGGCTGTGCTGACTGCGCCCTCCCCCCAGTGCCTGCTTACACTTCCTGGCCTCCTCACATCCCCAAAGACTCCTCTGACAGTCTCCCAGCCTTCAGACCCCGTCTCCTCCCTCCTTCCCAGCCCCCTACTCCTGGCCTGGTTTCCATTCCCCTCCCTGCCCCTCTTCCCCTACCTCTACCCGTCTCTGGGCAGCCACCAGCTCCAGATGCTGTGCTTTCAGAGAAAATCAATAGAGCTGGGAGGCTCGGCAGTTCAGATGAAATCAACCAGGTTAATGATTAAAAAGGCTTTTCACCCACCCTCTCCCCAGGAACCCTCTTCTCCATTCCCAGGACTCAGCTCCCAGCATGGGGACTGGCCACGTATTACAGGGCTCCCTGCTGTCACTGGACCCCAAAGAAAGAGGACCTCCTTCACAACACAGTCCCTGTGGTCTGTGCAAGGGAGGGACCACCCGGCTAGTTCTAGGAAAATATGGCTACTGCTTTACACTGGGGTGGCGCTTTGACCTGGGGGCTCCTGCTGTCCCTGGCTTTCCCTGCCTCCCCACTGCTCCCTAAAGGACGGGGCGGGGTGGGGCGAGGCGGGAGGGAGCTCTCTGCAGGGTTCTCCAGCCCCAGCCTGGAGGTCCTGGGCACTCTTGCTGTCCTTCCAGCCCCAGCCTTTCCCTCTTCCACCTCAAAGGGGACCAGGCCAAGCCCAGGGAGGATCGACACCCTCTACTCCCATCCCTCTCACCCACCCCAATACCAGGATTTCAGGTCCCACCGCTCTCTGCCTTCCCTTTCCACCTTCCACGAAAAAGGAAAACCAGAATAAACAGTTGGGCTTCTTTTCTGAGCAAATGTCGGGCTGTCTGCCCTCTGCGGTGTGCTCCTGCCCCTGAGAATTAATTTCTGGTCCTGTCCTTCAGTGCTTCTAATCCAAGACCTTGCCAGTCCTGGGAGCCTTTCCTCACTCCTGCTCCGTTCCAAGGGTGGGGGTGCTCTTACAGGGCAGGGGCCTGAGGCACTGCTCACTCATTATGAAACAGGGCAGCTCAGGGCCGCCCAAGCAGAGGCAGTCATGGAGGGGCTGCAGCTGCTGAGCCCAGCAACCGGCTCTCCTCTCGAGTCACAGGGGCCAGGGCATGGGACTGCCCTCATCTCCTACAGCCAACCACACCAACCTGCCAGCGGCTCCGCACGAGCTGCCACCTGGGCTAGGGAGCCAACTCCCTCCTCCTTTCCCAGGCACCCATCTCTTCATTAGTCCTACTCCCGCACGTAGATACAGCTACACCACCCTGCCCCATCTCCACCAAATTTGAATTCTTCCTGTTGACATTTACAGACGCTCCTCTCTTCATTTAAAAAAAACAAAAACAAAAAACTTCCTTAATCTCACATCCGCCTCCAGCTCCCTCCTCTCCCTTCACAACCAAAGCTCTCAGCCAGGCTGTCTCCATTTCTTCACCTCCCACACATTCCTCAATCCATTCTAAAACTGGGTTTCACCTCCATTCCTCCACTATAAAACAGCCCTTACTACGGTTACCGGTGATTTCATGTCACCAAACACTGAAGGTATTTTTCAAGTCAGCCTTCATCTTACTTGACTTCTCAGGTCCTATCTTCTGTCTCCTTGGCAGGTTCCTTTCTCAAGGCTTGGCCTTTGGCCTTCTTCCTCTCTAACAACCCTCTCCTGCTAAGCCATCTCACCTAGATCCTGTTGACTCCTAAGCTCCTCTTTTCTCTCCTTTGAGCTCCCGATGCACACGTCCAAGTACCTCAAAGATACCTCAAGGGCTGGGCGCAGGGGCCGACATCTGTTATCCCAGCACTTTGGGAGCCAAGTCAAGAGGATCACTTGAGGCCAGGAGTTCAAAACCAACCTCAGCAACATAACGAGACCCCCTCGACCCCCATGTCTACAAAAAATTTTTAAAAATTTGCCAGGCATGGTGGCAGGCACTGGTGGTCCCAGCTACTTGGGAGGCTGAGGTGGAAGGATCGCTTGAGCCCAGGAGTTTGAGGTTGCAGTGAAGCATGATTGTGCCCCTGCCCTCCAGCCTGGGTGAAAGAACAGGACCATCTAAAAAAAAAAAAAAAAAAAAAAAAAAAAGGTCAAATTCAGGAAGTCCAAAGCTGACTCAACGCAGTCCTGCCCATCTGGTGGCCACCTTCCAGTGCTCCTTATACTAGTGGATGGCATCATCACCCATCTGTTCTGTAGGTCAGCAGTATCAGAGATATCCTAACCCCTTCCTCTTCTTCACCTCTCTGTCCAGTGCATCAATAAGTCCTGTCCAATTAAGCTATTTACAAATCTCTTGAATGTATTAATTCCTTATTTCCTTTGCTGCCCCTAGGCCAAGCCATCATCATCAGCTCACCCTGGAATATCACAGTAGTTTCCCAGACCCTGGAATATCACAATAATTTCCCAGCTGCTTTTGGCACATACACTCTTGACCTGTCCAACCTGACCTGTTTTCTGCATTGCAGCCAGAGTGATCTTTTCAAAGTGCAAATTTGCCTGTTATGCTCGTATATAAACAGTTTTCCTTTGCTATTAAAAACGCAAAGCTGGCCAGGTGTGGTGGCTCACACCTGTAACCCCAGCACTTTGGGAGTCCAAGGCAGGCAGATTACTTGAGGTGAGGAGTTCGAGACCAGCCTGGGCAACATGGTGAAACCTCATTTCTACTAAATTTACAAAAATTACTCGGGCATGGTGGCAGGCACCTGTAATCCCAGTGACTCAGGAGGCTGAGGCAGGAGAATCATTTGAACCTGGAAGGTGGAGGTGGCAGTCAGCCGAGATGGCACCACTGCATTTCAGCCTGGGTGACAGAGTGAGACTCTGTCTCAAAAAAAAACAACAACAACAAAAACCAACCAAACAAAACCCCCCCCCCCCCCCATAAAGCTTTAACATTTCCTACATGGTCCTTTGTGGTCCAGCCCTGCCTACATATCCAGTCCCTATCCCATACTCTCCCAGGCCCTCTGCTGCCAGCCACACTGACCTCATCTCAGTTCCCCATACCAGCCATTGTCCCTCTGGCAAAGGCTGTTGCATCGGCCTCACTCTGCCTGGACTATCCTCCTCTCCACTTGCATGTTTATCTACTTATCCCTTATGCATCCTGTCATCTGAGCTCAAGGGACTTCCTTAGGGAGAGAGACCAGCTTATATTATTTAAATGCTTCAGGCCAGGTGCAGTGGCTCACGCCTGTAATCCCAGCACTTTTGGAGGCCAAAGTGAGCAGATCATTTGAGGTCAAGAGTTCAAGACCAGCCTGGCCAACATGGTGAAACCCTGTCTCTACTGAAAACACAAAAAAATGAGCCGGGTGTTGTGGCGGCACACCCCTGTAATCCCAGCTACTCGGGAGGCTGACACACGAGAATCACTTCAATCTGTAAGGCGAAGGCTGCAGTGAACCGAGATTGCACCACTGCAACAGAGTGAGACCCTGTCTCAAAATAAAATAAAATAAAATAAATGCTTCCATAGAACTTGTCACTCTGTAATTACACACTGAATCTCACCTCCCCTCATACTGATTTAAAAAAAATTACTAAAGTGTCCTTAGTATTCTACTAAGGTATCACAGTGCCTGGCAATAATATTTCTTGAATGAATGAATGGTTGAAGGAAAGAAAAGGTGGAAGAGCTAATCTACCCTGGTTTTTGGATGGTGGGTGAGGGAGGGATCCCTCACTGGCTCCCAAACCATGGGTGTTTTAGGTTATAGGTATGGCTCTAGCTCAGAACTGCCTTCCTCTCACCTGTCCCCTGGCACGACACCTGCCTGCATTTAGGCAGCCTGTGATCCTGGAGTCATCATCTTTGTTCCCTGGGGTCAGGCAGACCCAGGAGTCAGATGCCCAGGGAGCTTCAGCCTGGGGTCAGAACTAGATCAATGTCAATTATTTAACAAACAAACGTTTCCCTGAGGGCCTCAGAGGACAGGCAGCTTCATGAGAAGTGCTAACAAGCCCCACAGGGAAAGGCACAGCTGCCCAGGTTTCACTCTGCTTTCCCCTGCAGTTCTCAGCAGTAGATCTTGGGTGGTGAGGCTGATATGGCGCTGGCTAGCTTAGGGTAAGCTGTTTGTTCCCCAATTCCCACCTGTCTTGGCCTCAGCTCTCAGCAGCAGACAGCGATAGCCCAGATTCTTCTGGATGAAAAACGCCTTGGGGGGCATCTGTTCAGTGGCCAGAGAGATGGGGACTCTTTCCAATTCAGAACTATCTCTCATTATTAAGAATCCACACCCTTTCTTGGTACTACCCCAAGGTCATAGCACTTTTGCAAAAGCCTCTGGAGTGAGGGCTTTAGCTCCAATTCTTCCTATTCAATAGGAAGTCTATTTTCTTCTGTGTGAGTCTCACAGTTAAAGAGGGAAGACGTGGGTATGCTAATACCTATACCTTGTAATTAAAGCAGAATAAAAAACATAAACTTTAATAAACTATATTGTGCTTCATGGCTGGGCGCAGTGGCTCACACCTGTAATCCTAGCACTTTGGGAGGTAGAGGCGGGTAGATCATGAGGTCAGGACTTCGAGACCAGCCTGGCCAACATGAAGCCCCATCTCTACTAAAAATACAAAAATTAGCCTGGCATGGTGGTGGGTGCCTGTAATCCCAGCTACTTGGGAGGCTGAGGCAGAAGAATCGTTTGAACCTGGTAGGTGGAGGTTGCAGTGAGCTGAGACCACGCCATTGCACTCCAGCCTGAGTGACAGAGTGAGACTTCGTCTCAAAAAAAAAAAAAAAAAAAAGGAGGGAAGATACTTATATTCTTGCAAAACAAGTTTCAGCTGAAGTTGAGATTTAGAAGCCTTCCATTTTACAAAGGAAGAAATTGAGACCTAGAGTGAGTAACCAACTTTACCCATCTTACACAAGCCACAAAGCTAGAAGAATCCAACGGTTCTGACCAAGCCTCAAGTGTGATCTTTCATCTCCTTGACCTTCCCATCTTACATTTGGAGAGGAAGTACATGGCAGATTGTTATACTGTGTCAGAGGGGATCCTGCCCCCTGCCCATGCCCTCTTGGGATCCCCTCTGACAGTGACTCTGGGCTTAGCCATGGGACTGGCTGTGGCCAATGAAATGTCAGCAAATAATGCAAAGGGAGGCTTGATAAGCTCTTGTGCATTGGGGATTGCCCTCTTGGAAGCTTCGGTGTAAAGTAGCTCAGTTTTGCCTCCTTCAGAATGGAAGACTTGTCTGCAATGTTCTTTTCCTGTTCTAATGTTCACCTCACACTTTAAATGTCCTTTCTCTCAAAGGTCTTGTCCTGATGCCCAGATGAGATTAGGTTCTTCCTCTTGCAGATCCGCAGTAGCACCTGTGCTTCTTTGTCTGCCACTCACACTTTTAATCATTTATTTAATGTCTGCCTATCCCACAGACTATGAGCTCCACAAGGGTAGGGAGCATTTGTGTGCTTATTACTTAATTATTACCCAGCCCTGGGTTGATGCTCCATAATGATTTTTTTAAATTGACAGCAACTGCCTCATTCCCTGCAGTTAATTCCCATGACTCTACTGACTCTTGCTATTCTTTTTTTTTTTTTTTTTCCTTTTGAGATGGGGTCTAGCTCTGTCACCCAGGCTGGAGTGCAGTGGCACGATCTCGGCTTACTGCAACCTCCGCCTCCTGGGTTCAAGCAATTCTCCCACCTCAGCCTCCTGAGTAGCTGGGACCACAGGCGCCTGCCACCACTCCCGGCTAATTTTTGCATTTTTAGTAGAGATGGGGTTTCACCATGTTGGCCAGACTGGTCTCGAACTCCTAACCTCAGGTGATCCACCTGCCTCGGCCTCCCAAGGTGCTGGGGATTACAGGTGTGAGCCACCACTGCTATTAATTCTCAGCCCCAGAGTACTTGCAGGGATGATTTTCAACCTGTTACTGTGCATGACCACTGGGGACAGCGACCATGACAACTGATACCCACCATACCCATGTACCTTGACTGAATATCCACCCAGGGTCCTGTGATTCTTAGAGCAGCTATAGTGACTCCAGAGCTCCTTGGTCCCAGAACCTTCTGAGTCAGCTTCATCTGCTTTTCCTAAGTGATTTCCAGACCTGAGCCTACCCAAGGCTGAGAAAAGTGGGCAAGGAAGGACAAGAGAAGCCTTAAGTCAGCAGCTGCGAGGGGCTTATGTCCAACAGAGTACAAAGCTCCTGCTTCAGAGTCCAGCGACTGGGTCCTGTCCAGGTTCCTCCCACCTTGAACAAATCAGCTAACCCTGTGCAAAAAGACTCCCTTTCCCAGATATTTCCTCTGTCTTCCACTTGGCTCTCCTGGCTGTAGCTGGCCATTGGTACCTGAGCAAGCAGGCTACCTGGCGCCACTTATCCCACTTCTGCCTGGTTTTTCAAGGAGTCCCAATGTGGCTGGATCACTCCAAACCTTATCTAGTGTACCTTTCCATTTTTGGATGGGATACTCCATTTCTCTGCAGCCTCTAACCCGGCTCAACTAATATTTATCAGTGCCTCCTACTCAAATAAAATGATGGATGTCGACGGTCAAAAAATTTATGACAATAGTTTACAAACTTTTTTTTCTAAAGCAGCAGAAACTTTTCCCCCTTTTCCAATCATACGCAGGATCCTAGTGTACAAAAGAGAAAAAGGCAGAGATGTTCTGTTTGAAGGAGGTCTGACTTCCTCTGTTTCCCTCCCCTGCCTGTGCTGGCCCTTGAGGCATCTCTTCAGCACCTCTAGCCTCTGTGGAACCCACCTGGAAAACCCACGCTCCACAAGGTATCGCGGCAGCTATTCACCACCTGCTTTTCGTTATCAGACGGTAAGTCCTTCTTGTTATCTAACCTTGTCCCACCCACAGGTTACAGTGGCTTGAATCTTCTCTTGCTCTGTCCTCGGTTGAAAATGAAGTTGACCTCTGGCATCTCCCCCCATGGCACATGTGTCATCATGCTCAGCACATGGGCTTGTTTATTCAAGCCATTGGGAGATGCTAGAACTCACTCCTTGTGCTACCTATCAAAACCTCCACAGGCCTTGGAAAATAAGTGGTGGGGCTGGGCGCAGTGGCTCACACCTGTAAGCCCAGCATTTTTGGACGTTGAGGTGGGTGGATCACTTGAGGTCAGATGTTTAAGATCACCCTGGTCAACATGGTGAAACCCTGTCTCAAACAAAACAAAACAAAAATTAGCTGACCATGGTGGCACATGCCTGTAGTCCTAGCTACTTGGCAGGCCAAGGCAGGAGAATTGCTTGAAGCCAGGAGGCAGAGGTTGCAGGGAGCCAAGATCGTACCACTGCACTCCAGCCTGGGCAACAGAGTGAGACCCTGTCTCAAGGTGGAAAAAAAAAAGGGGGAGTGGGGGTCGCAATGGCTCATAGCTATAATCCCAGCACTTTGGGAGGCCAAGGCGGGCAGGTCATGAGGTCAGGAGTTCGAGACCAGCCTGGCCAACATGGTGAAACCTTGCCTCTACTAAAAATACAAAGTTTGACTGGGTGTGGGGGTGCGCACCCGTAGTCGCAGCTACTTGGGAGGCTAAAGCAAGAGAATGGCTTGAACTCGGGAGGCGGAGATTGCAGTGAGCTGAGATTGCACTACTACATTCCAGCCTGTTGCTCCAGGTGACAGAGCGAGAGTCCATCTCAAAAAAAAAAAGAAAGAAAGAAAAAGTGATGATATTCACTGACCTTGAAAGACCAAGGAAGAAGACATCCAGCCTACAATGGGGTTACTGTGGGCAGCAGAGTGGGTACCGCAGGGTAACAGCAGCTCGGCAGATATGGTGACAGAGGATAGGTTGGCAAGGGAGGAGACAGAGCTTGGCCAGTTTGCTCTGTGAGGAAAAGGACCTAGGAGTCCCAGCTCTCCCATGTCAGAATCCCCCCAGTACTGCTGATTCCCCATTCTCCCCAGCACAGCACAGCTCTCCTATTTTGGCTATAGTACCCGAGGCTGCAGTACTGAGGAGGTACTCAGGTGCTGTCACATCCTGCCAGAAGAATCTCAGGGCAGCTCCAGAACTCGGAAAATGTTCTGGTTCCTTCCCAGAACTCTCCCCTGCCCAGGCACCTGAAAGAAATGGCTCCCGGGAGAGAGAGAAGTTAGTCACCGGGTATGGAGGATTCCCTGGGAGGTGTTTCTCTTCCTGGATTTTCTTTTTTTGAGATGGAGTTTTCGCCCTGTCACCCAGAGTGCAGTGGCATGATCTCAGCTCACTGCAACCTCCATCTCCTGGGTTCAAGCGATTCTCCTGCCTCAGCCTGCTGATTAACTGGGATTACAGGCACATGCCACCATGCCTGGTTAATTTTTGTATTTTTAGCAGAGATGGGTATTTACCACGTTGGCCAGGTTGGTCTCAAACTCCTGACCTCAGGTGATCTGCCTTCCTCAGCCTTCTAAAGCGCTGGGATTACAGGCATGAGCCACCATGCCCGGCCTCTTCCTGGACTTTCAACTGGAATTTTCTGCTTAGCCCTTTATTGGAGATGTTCAAGAAAGGTTCCTGATCTTCCACCTTAGTGAGAGGGCACAGT
The DNA here is from genome assembly GCA_963574635.1 of Cheracebus regulus. Taxonomy (NCBI): domain Eukaryota; kingdom Metazoa; phylum Chordata; class Mammalia; order Primates; family Pitheciidae; genus Cheracebus; species Cheracebus regulus. The sequence continues at coordinate 32,755 of CAUYQU010019021.1, forward strand.
CTTTCTCAGCGCCCCCTCACTCCACCTAAACTCTTCTTTACTGGTCTGGGGAGTAGAGAAGAGGTGTGGAATGTCAGGATGAGGGCTCCAGCAAGGGCTTGTGAGCAACCCGAGGCCCAATCCAGAAAAACCAGTTGTGATTGCAGGGACTGGGTAGGCAACTTACAGAGCCGGGGTCTTGCTGGTGGTTCTTTGAGCAGGATGGTTTTCAACCTTCTTATTACAAAAGGTCTTTTTTAGCCAGGCGCGGTGGTTCATGCCGGTAATCCCAGCACCTTGGGAGGCTGAGGCAGGTGGATCACGAGGTCAGGAGATTGAGACCGTACTGCCCAACATGGTGAAACCCCATCTCTACTAAAATACAAAACAGCCCGGGGTAGTGGTGCATGCCTATAACTTCAACTACTCGAGAGGCTGAGGCAGGGGAATCGCTTGAACCTGAGAGGCAGAGATTGCAGTGAGCCAAGATGGTGCCACTGTACTCCAGCATAATGACAGATCAAGACTCTGTCTCAAACACACACACACACACACACACACACACACACACACACCCCAACTTAAATATATATATATTTAAGGAGGTCAGGAGTTCGAGACCAGCCTGATCAACATGGTGAAACCCCATCTCAAAATAAATAAATAAATAAATAAATAAAAACAAAATTATCCTGGGAGGCTCAGGAGATTGGGGCGGGGCAGTGGGGGGATGGCTTGGTGACAGGAAGGGTGGGCGTCTAGAGTGCTGACCGCTTATCTGCCTCCCAGCCTTCTCCCTCACCACTGAGGTCCCTTTACAGAACTCTGCCAAACACAGTTTGGAAACCATTATGGGGGAAGGAGAGGAAAAGAAAAACCACCTGGCCCTTCTTGGTTTCTGAGATGCTGAAGCCTCAGTTTCTACTGCTCTGATCATTTTCTCTTGCTTCCTTATCTACACCTAATATTCCTTCCCTAATCATTTTTCTCCTTTCCCTCTCTGTTCCCTCAAAGAACAGGTCTGTTTGCTAACTTGGCTTTCACAACCTCTCTGTGGATGACTCGCCACTCTGCCTGTCCAGTTCTAACTTCTCTCCAGATTCCCACTGTCAGCTGGTGGCTGAATACCTCCACGAGGATGACCCACCAGCATCTCAAAGACAACCAACAAGGCCCAGATCGTAGAACACAGTAAGGAAAGGACCCCGTATTTGGACTCAGAATCCAAAGACCTAGAATTGAACCTCTACTCCATTCTTACTAATAGAATCACTTTGGGCAAGACACTTAGTCTCTTTGGCCCCCAGTTTCCTCATCCCCAAAATGGGTATGTTAATACCTATCCCTTGTAATTAAAGCAGAATAAAAAGCATAAACTTTAATAAACTATATTGTGCTTCATGGCTGGGCACAGTGGCTCACACCTGTAATCCCAGCACTTTGGGAGGCCAAGGCGGGCAGATCACTTGAGGTCAGGAGTTTGAAACCAGCCCGGCCAACATGGTGAAACCCTATCTCTACTAAAAATACAAAAATTGGCCAGGCATGGTGGAGCCTGTGTAACATAGCGAGGATGACCCCATATCCACAAGAAATAAAATAATTAGCCAAAACAAAATGATATACGTATCTATATTTATTTAATTTAATTTTTTTTTTTGAGACAGGGTCTTGTTCTGTCACCCAAGCTGGAGTGCAGTGGTGCCATCTCGGCTCACTGTAACCTCCACCTCGAGTTTAAGCAGTTCTCCTGTCTCAGCCTTCCGAGAGGCTGGGATTACAGGCATGTGCCACCACACCTGACTAATTTTTGTATTTTTAGTAGAGATGGGGTTTCACCATGTTGTCCTCAAATTCCTAACTTCAAGTGATCTGCCCACCTTGGCCTCCCAAAGTACTGGGATCACAGGTGTGAGCCACTGCACCTGGCCCCTATTTATTTAAATATAACCCTAAGTTTCACTAGTTTTTAGAGACTATATTTCTTGCATCCACAATTTCCTCTCCCTAGAATGTGCTGTGTCAGGGCTGGAGTGCCTGTCCAAATGAAAATATCCCTATTCCCAGCTCAGAAGGCAATTCCTGGGATTATAAGGGCAGTGTATTTTCCAGGTGGGACTCTACACCCTCCTTGCCAGTTAAATGTTCTCAGGTCACTGCTTCTCCATCTCCATCCCACCCTTTTAAAGCAGGTTTTCCAGGGCCTTCCATCTAGCACACTCCTTCCATCTAGCACACTTTTTTTTTCTTTTTTTCCTTTTTTTTTTTTTATTGAGACAGGGTCTTGCTCTGTCACCCAGGCTGGAGTGCAGTGGCATGATCATAGCTCACTGCAGCCTCTGACTTCCCTGGCTCAGATGATTCCCCCTCTCAGCCTCCCAAGTAGCTGGGACCACAGGCACACACCACTATATCCAGCTAATTTTTAAATTTTTTGTAGAAATGGGGTCTCACTATGTTGCCCAGCCTGGTCTCGAACTCCTGGGCATCCACCCGCCTCAGCCTCCCACAGTGCTGGGATTAAAGGCATGAGCCACCTCGCCCAGGCTAGGAGACTGTGAGCACCAGTTGCCTCTTGGATTTGTTTTGTGTTTGTCTTAATATGTGAGAGACAGCCTAGGAGGACTTCCGGTCCCCCTCCGTTTTCTCTTTTCCTACACAGCTCCCCCGACGAGGAAACAGGAGCTCCCTGCAGGGTCCTCCATCAACCAGAAAAGGAGCCAGCTCCCCTTCCTCTTTCCCAGGTGAGCCTGTCCTGTGGCCTCGTGGATGTAGAAGCCTCCCTTAAAGTTCCGGCTCTGTGTCTCCCTTCATCGTCAGCAACTGCTCGCTCACTGTCTACAGGGGCTGGAGGGAAGGTGCCTGGAGGGCAAGGGCAGAGTTCTCTGAGGCTGTAAGAAAAGAACAGTTAGGGCTTGCTTTCTTCCTCATTCCTCCCTTATCTTTACTGCCGCCTTGTTCTTTTTGTATCCGGTTTACAGAACTCAGTTGGGAGGTTTGTTCCCCAGTTTACAAAATCCAGGAAGACAGTGCCAAGAACAGGAGGGGTGAAGGATGAGGACCTCGGGAGTGGGCCCTTTAGCCCGGTAAGGCTTTAAAATCAGCCAAGCTGAGCCCAGTGCACGGGCAGCCTCTTGGCCCAGCCCTGGCAGCCCCGTTTAACCCTGGAGTTCTTTGGCAAATGGGGAGGCCTGCACCTCTCCACTCGCTGTTTTCAGTACATTGCGCTATGGATGTGTGTTGAGTATGCAACAGTTCTAAGGCCTGTTGCAGGCATTCAGGACACCTGCATTTGCACCTCCAGGGTCAAGGCCAGAGCCCTCTTCTCCAGGTTTCATGGAAATAGTAAAAACTCAGAAAGGCCTGATGTGCAAATTAACAATATTTTATTTTATTTATTTATTTTTTAATTTTAATTTTTTTTTTTTTGAGACAGAGTCTCAGACTGTTGCCCAGACTATAGTGCAGTGGCATGATCTCTGCTCACTGCAGTCTCCGCCTCCTGGGTTCAAGCAATTCTCCTGCCTCGGCCTCCCGAGTAGCTGGGACTATAGGCGTGCGCCACCATGCCCAGCTAATTTTTTTTGTATTTTTAGTAGAGACGAGATTTCACCCTGTTGGCCAGGATGGTCTTGATCTCCTGACCTCATGATCCGCCCGCCTTGGCCTCCCAAAGTGCTGGGATTACAGGCGTGAGCCACTGCACCTGACCTATTTTATTTATGTATTTTTTTCTTTTTTGACCCATGTCACAGAAATGTTTATTTTTAATTTTAATTTTTATTTTTTGAGACGGAGTCTCACTCTGTCACTCAGGCTGGAGTGCAGTAGTGCAATGTTGGCTCACTGCAGCCTTCATCTCCTGGGTTCAAGCTATTCTCTTCCTGCTCAGCCTCCCGAGTACCTTGGACCACAGGCATGTACCACCACGCCTGGCTAATTTTTGTATTATTAGTAGGGACCCAGTTTTGCTGTGTTGACCAGGCTGATCTTGAATGCCTGACTTTAAGTGATCCACCTGCCTTGGTCTCCTGAAGTGCTGGATTACTGGCATGAGCCACCACACCCAGGCTTACCACGATTTTTTTAAACACACAAAACAGTACAGAGTGAAGTTCCAGTGTTCTCTCTTCTGGCTTCCCCCAGTGGTAACACTGTGCATAACTACAGTCCATCACCAAAACTAGCAACTGGCCAGGTACAGTGGCTCATGCCTGTGATCCCAGCACTTTGGGACTTCCCTTGACCAGCCTGAGCAACGTGGCAAGGCTCTGTCTCTACAATAATTTTTTTTTTTTTTTGTGATGGATGGAGTGTCGCTTATCGCCCAGGTTGGAGTGCAGTGGTGCGATCTCGGCTCACTACAGCCTCCACCTCCAGGTTCAAGTGATTCTCCTGCCTCAGCCTCCCCAGTAGCTGGGACTACAGGTGTGTATCAACATACCTGGCTTATTTTTGTATTTTTAGCAGAGATGAAGTTGCACCCTTTTAGCCAGGCTGATCTTGAACTCCTGACCTCAGGCGATCCACCTGCCTCAGCCTCCCAATGTGCTGGGATTATAGACGTGAATCATTGCGCCCAGTCAGTTTTTGGCATTAAAAGTAATGACAAAACCCACAGTTACTTTTGGAGCAACCTAATCGAAAACTCTTCAGAGAACTTGGTCATCAAAGGCCCTGGGCCTGAGTCTTTTTCTTTCCACAGGAAACACTCCCAGAGTCCAGCACTCAGCAGGCAGGATGCCAGCCGCTAGTGGAGACTCTGGGGCTCCCCCTCCAGGAGGCCATGGAGCCAGGGGACCCAATGAAGGCAGTTGGTGCCCACCCTAAGCAGAGCAGCCAGAGCCCCGTGAGAGCTGTGCCCAGCAGTGGGGATTCTCAGCCTGAGGACCCTCCAGGCAGGGGGACGGAGTGGTCCGCCTCACAGAGGGCCAGCCAGGACCACCTGTCAGAACAAGGGACTGACAACGGCAGGCCTGAGACAGAGAGGGCTCCAGGAGATCGTGGCCAAAAGGAGCACCTGCCAAGCAGCGATTCTGAGGGGAAGGAGCCAGATAGAGGAGCCCCCCAGGAGGGAGGAGCCCAAAGGACAGCAGGGGCTGGCCTGCCTGGAGGGCCCCAGGAGGAGGGCGGCGATGTCCCCTGTACCCCAGCATCAGTTCCTACCTCGGGCCCCGCTCTGGGACTGGGCCCTACCTCTTGGTGTCTGGAACCCGGGTCTGTGGCCGAAGGCTCCCCTGACTCCCAGCAGACCCCCAGCAGGATAGGCAGGGAAAGGGAAGGGACTCATAGCAGCCTGGAATGCTCCTCCCTCGGGATGGGTGTCATCACAGACCTGAGCACAGACCCCACTGAGCTGGAAGAGAGGGCTCTGGAGGTGGCTGGGCCTGATGGGCAGGTCAGCACCATGTCACCTGCCTCTCCTGAGAGGAAGGGCACTGATGGAGGCCATGGGAGAGCCCTGCCAGGCTGCACCCCACTCACTGGGCAAACCCCAGGAGGGAGAGGGGAGGCAGAGCAGGACAACAACCCACCTGATGACATCCCAGGGGGCCCTGCAGCCTCCCTGGCTCTGGCACCCGGGAGCGGACAGCTCATGTTGGGGGCTGGACATTCCTGCCATCCAGCCCTGGACGCAGGTCCATGTGTCAGTCAGAAGCAGGAGCTAGGCCCTGCTCAAGAGGCAGCCGAGTCAGGCAGCCAGAACCTTGAACAAGACCTCGAGGGGCTCGGTCTGTCCCCACAAGCCTCTGTTCTGGTGGAACACAAAGAAGCAGCAGATGGCCCTCTTCAGGAGCCTGGGACCCAGCAGGGCGGTCCAGACACCACCTCGGACCTGGCAGGGCAGCAAGACCACCTGCCTCATTCTGCAGACCAGGCCACCTGGGCAGACTCTTCAGCTGTGGAGTTCGACTTCCTGCCAGACAGCCAGATACAGGATGCCCTGGATGCATCTGACTTCGAAGCCCCGCCTGAGCAGGTGAGAGCTGACCCAAGTGACAGACATACCTTCCCAGGGCAGGCACCCAACATCCACAAGCCCCCTCCTCACATGGCGCAGTGGCGGAGGGGGAGCTGGGGTTCATGGCGTTCCACGTACACAACCACTGACTAGGAGTCGCAGCTCTACTGGGTGTGGTTTTCCAGAAAGTGCAAACCTGCCTTTTGGTGGTTGTTGACATATCCAGGGTGGTGACAGAAAGCTGCATTCTCAGCCAGGGCCTCCTGCATTGAACTGGAGTTCCCAGGAGTGCCAGCCCCTGGCAGCTTCCGCTTCAGTGCTTGACCCTGGCCATGGGGTCTCAGGAGATGTATTGAGGGCTGTGGACACAGCAGGGCCATGGGGAAAAGCTGGGCCTGGGGCCGACTTCATAGCTGTGCCTGGGGAGGGAGCTTCACTCCCAAGCTGCCAAAGAGGCTTTGCCCATCTCCTTAGGGTCCTCTGAGGATCCTGATATGATTCTTTCCCAAACATACATAAGTAATTTTGTTTTTCTGCTGGAACTTGTAAGGGCTTTCCCTCCTTCAGGGATCTGCCCCCCAACAACGCTGCCTGGATGTGGCCTTCTCTGGCTCCAGAGCCGGTGCCAGCCATTGGCACTCGTTCTCCTGTCTGGGCAGGGGGCAGCCTTGCTTCAGCCCTGCCCCCAAGGGAAGAGCGACCTTCCCAGCCGTTGGCACACCTGAGCCTGGGCTGAGGGCTTCACAGCCACGCCCTGGGAGGTAGGCGGTTCTCTGTGCACACACTGGGTGTGGCAGCAAAGACTCTGGAGGAGTTCCTGCACCTGCTGGAGGTGAGGTAGGCAGGAGGGGAGAAGGTCATGCCCTAGCTGCCATGTCCTGGAACACAGAGCCCAGTTTGCTTTTCAAATGTCAACTTCTGTTTCTTTGGCTGTCCTTGTGTTCAGATGTTTAAAAAAAAAAAAAAGTTCATGGCAAGGCACAGTGGCTCCCACCTGTAATCCCAGCACTTTGGGAGGCTAAAGCAGGTGGATCACCTGAGGTCGGGAGTTTGAGACCAGCCTGACCAAATATGGAGAAACCCCATCTCTACTAAAAATATAAAAAATTAGCCAGGTGTCGTAGCGTATGTCTGTAATCCCAGCTACTTGGGAGGCTGAGGTAGGAGGATCGCTTGAACCCAGGAGGCGGAGGTTGCTGTGAGCTGAGATCACACCACTGCACTCCAGCCTGGGCAACAAGAGTGAAACTTTATCTCAAAAAAAAAAAAAAAAAAAATTAGCCGGGCTTGGGGATGCACAGGTGCAGTCCCAGCTACTTGGGAAGCTGAGGAGGGAGAATCACTTGAGCCCAGGAGGTTGAGGTTGCAGTGAGCTGAGTCATGCCACTGTACTCCAGCCTGGGTGACAAAGCAAAACCCTGTCTCAAAAGAAAAAAAATGGGAGTCACAGTACAGTTCAGTGGTAGAGCCTGAACACAAGCACTTGGGAAAGGCATGTTCAGGTGCTGGGCTCAGCTGAAATTTTATGAGAGCCTCACGCCTGAAAAATGCAAATCCCTAGCTCGAGAGCAGAGCCGCCTCCAATGCCTCCAGTCTGTGGTCTCGTGGGCAGTGGCTTGGAGAGAAGGCTGGGGAATGATTAGGGTATTTGGGGCCAAGTATGCCAAGGTGGCATCTAGCAGGTGAAGCCCGAGCCTTCCTAAACAGGCTGCCAAACTGTGAGTTTTGAGAAAGAACCCGAATTCCAGACTCGGAGGGACCCAGACAGCCAGCCAGGGCAGTCAGACCTGTCGAGCATCAGCAGTCTTTCCCCGGCCAGGGGGGGAGACACCACCCGACAGCACTGCCAGGGCCTGGGCGTGTTTGGTTTTGACACCAGGCGTTCCCCAGCAAGTCAAGGCGACCCAGGCAAGGAACACATTCCCGTGGGAAGGTTCTGGGCAGCTCCTGGCAGGAAGGCTGAGGCCTATGTCTCCCGGCGTGGGCAGGGGCACCCGGGAACAGCAAAGATGGATCAAGAGGACCATCTCAGCGCCTCCTCCTGACCTCACTGTGGTCACACACTATGCTAGAGGAGGGGACTCGGAGGGACACAGCAGAGACAGCTTTCAAACCTGAAACCCCAAAGTCTTGTCACGGGAGGGTGTGATGTTACTTTCTCATAGCTCCTCTGCATTCGCTCTTAGACCGGTGGAGCTTCTGCAGTCTGCATATGGAGTCATTTAATTTATTTAATTTTTTTCATGATCTGTGGTTTTCTTTTTAATTTTCTTAAGTCTTATGATCACACATAATTTTTAAATTTGTGTATATCTCCTCTACTTTAATCCTTTTAAGTTGGCAGAAGCACCATTCCCAATCACAAATACACAGCAGTTCTACAGTTTTGTGTCTGAATGGCTGTTTAAAGACAATCCTAAATTACAACTTAGTTTGACTTAGATTGTAAAGAATTCAAGAGTGAAGTTTAATTGGATACTATAAAGGCAATCCTAAATTATAACTTAGTTTGACTTGGATTATAAAGAATTCAAGAGTGAAGTTTAATTGGCTACTATTTTAAAAGCATATGACCTTATAGATCTGTAAAATGTGTGAAGTGTTAAATAATTTTTGATATTATACATAAACCACACTAAAATGCCTTTCAATTAAGTAAAAGGAACCATTTTAAATACAGGGAATTCTAATTAGATTGGCATAGTTAAGGCCAAAAATATAA
>CAUYQU010019023.1:0-47810 GCA_963574635.1 Cheracebus regulus
ACAAAGAGAATAAAATACTTAGGAATACAACTAACAAAGGATGTAAAGGACGTCTTCAAGGAGAACTACAAACCACTGCTCAAGGAAATAAGAGAGGACACAGATGGAAAAACATTCCATGTTCATGGTTGGGAAGAATCAATATCGTGAAAATGGCTATACTGCCCAGGGCAATTTATAGGTTCAATGCTATCATCACCATTAGGTTATCACTGACCTTCTTCAAAAAATGTTTGACTTAAATAGCTACTCTCTTCAACTTGTTTGAAAAGTGGTCAGCAGTGTGCTGGACCAGCTTTTCAAGGTAAAGGAAAACAAATTATTGCAATTTATACTTTATACCTCAAAGTAATGGCAAAACTGGTGGGTCTTTTGAATCCTGGAGGCAGTATATTGCACATCTAAGAATAATACTTTGGATCATATTTGGGGAGATACAAAAAATGTGCCTCTTTTTGAGTAGAGTCCTGCTCTGCAACAAATCTGGGTGGCCAGGGAAACGACCCTTAAACATTCTGTTGGAGGTATTGGTGGTTGTAGGAAATAAAAGGGGGATGTACAATTTATGGCAAGCCCCAGGAAGAGACACAATGCAAGCTGATGATTATATAGCATATTCCTGCCCCTCAAGCAGAAAATTAAAAGTCTTTTAAGAAACAGCTACTAAGCCCTGGTATAAACAAAAAGTCTCATTATAGGACATCAAATGCCCATGCAACTGGTCCTATAAATTATGATCTATGTACTGTCAGATCCATTGAGTAATAAGATCTAGGAGGACAGTAACAATCCATAGTATGCAGGAGTTGGCTTATCCAGCATCAAGCAAAGTAAGAACTGAGGGAAACAAAAATTGCATATCCAGGAAGCCCAGTGATTCATGCCATATTCCAGTGTTGTATCAAAGGCCTTCACTCAGCTCATATCTTTAACTATATTGCAGATCCTACTTCACCAGTTGAAGAGAGAGGAAAATGCCTGCACCTAGTCTATGAATCAGTTGGCTTACATAGGAACTACACTAGAGCTTTAATAAGAAATAATGTTGAAAGATATTAACAAGAGAAAATCTTCCTGATGGCCATATCTTCAGAGAGTGTATCTACTCATCCAGTTTTTATTGACCATGTTTATAATATACGAACTCATAAACAGAGATAAATTCTTTAGCAAGTTGGTCAGGGATTGGGAAAAGAAAAAAATGGAAAATCCAATATAAAGTCAAAGATAGATGTATATGGATATATAGCATATGGACTCACAGCGTATGAACTAACCAACGAAATTAACAAATGATTAGACCAGTTGACAACAGACTGTCTGTTGTGCTGGCATGATTTACATGTGAAGAAAGTGGCCACAGTAGCAGAAACAGGGGACTCACATTGGTGCAAATTCATATCCCTTGTTACCAAGGTAAGGCCTTCTACTGCTACTTCTAGATCTCTATTCTCCTAGCAACAGACACCAACACTATGCTCATGATGTGCCTCAACATCTTGAGGAGATCAACTGTTCTCCTGATTTCAGTTTGACTACATTGGAACTCTTCAATCTCCCAGAAACACGTTTTTTTGTTTTGTTTAGAAAATTATTCTGCCTCAGGGCCTCAGTTGGCACTACAATCTAATGTTTTACAGAGAATTTGAACCATTACTATTGTATCCTAATTAACATTCTATTGGGCTAGCAAATATACTTTATAGTAAATGGGATGCAGAAGTAAGCTTGCAAAATACTAGTCACTTTGTGATATAACTTCTGGACTATTCAGACTATTCTGTACTGATAGTTCATAGGGAAGACCTATTGAAAGCACAACAGAAGTACCAGTTCAAAGGCAATACTCTCCCAGTATGGAGTTCTGTCTTTTAGAATGCAGTATATTCAACAAATCAGAAAATTCTATATGTTGATGCTTTCCTAATAAAAAATATATGTATACATGTCAAAAATGTACATGTGTAAGTGTGTGTGTAAGAAATATATTTATATAGAAGAATTGAGGTACTCAAGGTTCTAAATACAATAAATAGGCTCAATATGAGCTACATATTCTGCCATTAAATGAATGCTTTATTCTTGATCTGAATCAATTTACAGCCCAAGTCAGGTTTTTCTGCATATCTGTAAAACAAGTCATTGTCCAAATCATGTTTTTCTGTTGCATTCCCAAATGATTCTCAAGAATAAACACTTCCTAGCTCCAAGGGGATGTTGTTTAATGGGAGATTTGTAATTTCTCAACTCCTCATTATGTCCACCTAGGGATATAAGTGTGTTTCTCTCATATATCATAAAAAATCATTAACTATAAAAATCTTGTGTCTGCAATTTGCCTTGAAAATATGATATAGTGGTATAATGCAGGAGATATGATCAGAACAGGGATTGGTCCAAATATGATTATACGGAGTTTAAAAAGCAAAGCTCACAATATAGACTTCCTGTTTGGCATCTTATTTAGCTATTTTCCAAAACTACAAACATTTTAGGTATCCCAAAAGTCTAAATTCAATCATTAAAGCAGACATATATTGAATGCCTACTATGTTCTCAGCATTGTATAAACATAATTCTGACTTATAGCCAATAGAAAATTGTATACTTATTCTATTGTAATTTCTAAATAGTGTTAATAGTAAATATTCTATTTTGTAACTAGTTCAGAGAAAAAGAAAATCATTAAATTTAGAGAATGAATTTTCTAGGGCCCAGTAGAGGACATCTAAATTTAAAATTAAAATTATCTTCAAAATGATCAGATTCAGTTCTTTAAAAGTTACATTTTATTTTGCCTCCCTGAATCTTTAGGTAGTCTGAAACATAGAGTTTTCTTTTAGAGTCAATCATTAGTTCCTCTGCTCTTATTAAACTAAAGCAAAAGTACCCACTTGTATTTGTTCTTTTTGCTTCAAAAGGCTACTGTTCAGGGCCTCTCTATTCTCCAAAGATTATTCCATTTATATTACAGTGACTTGTTCAAAATAAATCATTCATAAGAATTACTTTCTTTTCTTTTCAGGCAATAAGGTAGAAATTTCACTACAGAAGGCAAAATCACTTTTTTTTTCTGATTCCTTAAATTCAAATGATAGGCTCCGTAGGTTTCTCTATCACAGAATCATTGGTTTAGAAAGGATGCTTTCTTTGGTGTGGTACTAAGCACTGAAATAAAGCCTTTCTGTGGGGTTGTCTTGGTAACATGCATGCATCACCTGTCCTGCTCACATTTAAAATTTGTACTGTGATATCTTCCATATGAATATTTGTTTTAAAAACTTCAAATAACCTGTACTACATTTTGGTATATTTTAATGAAGTTGATATTATAATTAAATTTAATTATTAAATTAACTATTTATAAATATGTATGCATAACTAAATATACTGAGCTTATAGAAACAGGTGTAAAAATGTTAGCGATTTATAGCACTGTGTAATTTGGCACTAGGCAAAATTCTAAAACTATGTATCATTGATCAGTTTAATTTACTCCTTTTATGCTAAATTTATTCACATAAAGTTAGTAGAAAGTGAGTTATGCTGAAAGAGCTTGCTTAAGAGTGAATCAGGGCGATCTTGTTGTTACTGCTACAGCTGCTTCTACTTCACATATAATACTATAAATATACAGTTTAATGAACGGTTATTGTGTGTCATGTCCTATCTGAAGCACTTAACATACTTGTGCTTGTTTTATCATTAACAAGATCACTCTAATTTACAAAGGAAAAAAAGATTTTATAAAGAAAAAAATATGGAGGCTTAAATGTTTAAGCTCCTGCCCAATGTCACACTGGAAATCTGGAATTCAAAAATAGTCTAACTGCAAAAACTATATTTTCAACTTTGTGCTATACTTCCTTTTCAGAAAAATTATTATAGAAACTCATTGGAAAAAAAAATGCAAGAATTGAGTTAGGCACCAGGAAGTGCAGACCTCTCAGAAATGCTGTTAAAAAAAATGGTGTGAAAGAAAATGTCACATCCAATTTAAGAAGCTGTACCCAGAGTATTTCATTGGGTCTTATTTTTAATTAATTGTAAGCATTGTGATAAACAATTATAATATAGCAGTAAAACTGTATACTGGGAACTGTTTTGTGCTAAATAACATTACGTTAGTGTCCCCTTGAAAATAATATATACTTATGCCCAGCACTCAAAAAGTGTATGTGTTATAAAGCCATCTTGTACCTGAAACTCATTCTGCCACAATCTGACCCTTACAGTCACAAGAGACTTTTTGCCGCGCTTCATCTCTCTCTGAAAGATTTATCACCTTCTAACATACATATTTCCTGCAGCAAATACTGCCGTGTTCTGTCCAATGCCACTTCAGGGCAAATATATCCACTAGCTGCTAGAAAATTTGGCCACGGTTGGATTATAGTTTCAAATGTCAATTGGAATTGCTTTGGTCAAAGGGATAGACCTAGCCCAAAGCTGCATTTTCACCTTGCAGCCAACCAGTTTTCTATGATGCAGAAATTCAAAAGAGCAGCCGTGCTTCAATTTGGGACAACTTGGAAAGGCCATGGTAGCTCCCAAGCTACCCGTATGATTCGGTGAGGTCTCATGTGCAACCATGTTACTGGTTAGCTTCTTGCTCTTCCCAATCCAGTCTCCTTCACTTCCTCAAAGATTATCTTACAGAGACTTCTCAGTAAACTTCTCCATGGAATACTTTATCTTAGTGTAGGAATTTCTTCAATTATTATAGACATGGAGCAGAAAAAATATAAACGTAAATAATCAGCTATTATTCCTAATTTATGTCTGTTATATTCAGTCTGAGAGGAGAGTAAATATTTCTATTTTCCCACTTTTCACTAGCTTTGATATTGTTATATATAATTAATATATTATGATACTAAGAATAGGTTGCTGGGTGCAGTGGCTCATGCCTGTAATCCCAGCACTTTGGGAGGCCGAGGCTGCTGGACCATGAGGTCAGGAGTTCGAGATCAGCCTGATCAGAATGGTGAAAACCCTTCTATACTGAAAATACAAAAAATAGCCAGGCATGATGGCACAAACCTGTAATCCCAGCTATGCTAAATGAAATGAGCCAGGCAGAGCAGCACAAATACTGCCTTATTTCACTCATTTGTCAAATTATAAAAAGATAATCTGGTAGTTAGTAGAGAGTAGCACAGAGATTCCATTAGCTGGGGTGGTTGGGCTTAGGAGTTAGAGAGATATTTATCAAAGAATACAAATTTTCAGTTAGAAAAATAAGATCAAGAGATCCACTGGACAACATAGTGAGTCTAGTTAATAATATATTTTATTCTTGAAAAATGAAAAAAAAAGAAAGAGAGAATATCAATGAATAAATATGTAATGTTAATGTTTCATCTAAAATTACCTTAAGTCCTGTGATTTCTTGGACCCTAGTATCCTAATTTATCTCTTATCCAAAGTAGATTTTGTGTTAAGCTTCCATTATTTAAAGTTCTTATGATGAAAAGATGTTCAATTATCCTAGAATTACATTTGTCCTACTCTAAACATCTAATTACCAATACCAGCAAAGGCTACCAAATTGCAAACTTTGACACCAAAAGCTCAATTAAAAGAATTTAATAGGCCCCATTTCAGTAGTTCATGTTACATTTATATTACCATCTAGAATTGGTTTCACATGTTCTAGTTTTCACAATGCATTAAGTTTATCACTATTATTTTCTGTACTTTTACAAATAATTTCTAAACATTTTGGTCCTAAATACAGAAAAATTTATACATAAAATTAACACAAATAATAGTAATTTATAACTGTAAATGTTTTTGAGATATCTAATTACCTAGGCTAAATTATGCCATGCTTTATTTTTAGTTCTGTGTTAATTTCATAGTAACCACCGAGAAGAAACATAGATGTACCTATGGTTAATTTTATAAGTGACAAGATGCTTTTCAGGTGTGACAAAATAGCAATCAGTTTTTAATTGGGGTCTTTTGTGGACTTTCGTTAAAACATGGTCAAAAATTATTTTATGAACCCTTTTCTCAATCCAAATAACAAAGTTAAATTTATTATTAACCGCTGCAGATTTTTATTGGTGGCAGGGCAATACTAGACTTGCAATTAACACCTTAATTCAGGCAGGAAAGAAAATGCTACTTGAAGTCTCCATTTTATGACATTTCCACAGCATTCTACTATCACTTACACAAGGCACTTTCGATCTTTTCAGAAAATGAAACTTTCTCAATGCTTTCCTATCAGTGGAATTCAACTGATTTTTCTACAGTCCACTCAGCAATCTAGAAGTTCCTCACAAAACAAACAAAAAACTTGTGTCACCTTCCACGTGTTAGATTTCCACTGTTTCATGGTAGCTCAGGATACTGCTTGCTTTTGCAGGTTTTTTCAGACTTCTCTTTTATCAATGTATTTACCTTTTAAAACATTTCTGAAGGAAAACAGTGACTGTGCCAAGGACTAATGAAGAATCAGGCCCCTCCCTCCCAGGGCCTTATGCCCAAGAAGTCTTTTTGCAAGTCTGCCTCGTGTGGTGCTCCAGGAGTCAGAAATATTGATACTGATAACTCACTTATGCTTTCCCTCATTTAATGACTTGTCCTTTGCCTAGCATTGCCAGTTTAACAGTCCCCCACTACTTTCAAATCTTTTGCTAAAGGAAGATAGGGACAGAAAGTCCCATGGATATTTCTTGACCTGATCTTTCTTCTTTCCTAGATTAGATCTCTCTCTCTCTCTCCTCCTGTACTCTATACACTGTTAAGTCTTAGCTCTATTGTCTTTCTGCTTTGTAAACTGTTGACTGTAACTCTGACAAAGGCTCAAATTGATCTTTAGAACTTCTGCCACCTTTGCATCTGAGTTGTCTTCTTCCTAATCTTTAAGAACACAGTTTCAAAGATAGTTTTTTTTTTCTTATTAATCAAATCCCCAAACCAATCTGATGTTTCTGTTTCAATTTATGCTGGAAAAAGGTGAGGATTTCTCAAAACTGTGGCACCACCTATTTTTACACCAAATATGGGTGTCCCAGGAACTGTCATGGTACTGGTGATTGTGGGATTTTGTATGTTGATAAGTGTATAATGATGTCTTAGGTGAAACCCAGGTCAAATCCAGTGCCATCTTGGGTCCAGCCAATCTTAGCCAGCTTATTCTACACCCTGGTTTTTCAGGGACTTATCAGTCCCTAGCCTATGCAGCTATTTCCCAGGTTCCCTTTGCTAGACATGTAAAACTGCCACCTGAAATTTTCTGTTCTCCTGCAACCACCCTGTGTGATTGTGTGATTCCCATCTCATACAGAGTGTTTTAGTTTGATGTAGCCCAACTTGTTTACTTTTGTTTTGTTGCCAGTGCTTTTGACGCCATATCAAAATAAACAAGCATTGCAAAGACCAATATCTACAAGCTTTCCCACTACATTTTATTTGCATTTAAATATTTAATCTATTTTGAATTAGTTTTTGAATGTGATGAAAGGTAAGGGTTCAATTTTATTGTTTGGCATGTGGGTGTTCAGTTTTCTCAATCCCATTCATTGAAGACACATATTTTCCTTCTGCACATAATAATAAAAAATACATACATATGTCAATTTATTTTGTCTTCCCTCTTTAAATGTTGCTTATACTGATGTTTTGTGGGAATAATATTTAGAATTTGAGTCAATATTCTTTAGAGTAGTTTCTCAGTTAGCCCTAAAGTTGAGAAATGATTTTCCCACATAAAATGCTCACTTTATCCACTTTAATTTTTTTTTATTTATTTTATTGGTTTATTTATAGAAAAAATAACTTTTAAATGTAGCAAGTACTTCTATGTTTTGTTTAATTGTTATCCAATTCTTTTATTTCCAAATGGAGACAACTAACCCAGCATTTTAAATTGATAGATATTCCATTTTAATTTAAAATGGTATTGCATACAAAATGTTCACAGTTATGTATACATATTTTACTTGAAACTTAATTGTATTGATTCTGATTTATTTTGCTTATTTTAATTACTGTATATTACTATTAGATTGAATTATATTTCTTTTAATTTTTCACATTTATTTTAAATAGTCTATCTTTACCTATATGATAGCTAGTAAAAAGTAGCCTTCTAATATTTTTTTTTCCAAACATCTTCAGGTTTAATCCAAAAATAGTTCTATAAAGAGGATGTTTTATTAAGATTAAATTTACTGACCATTTATTTTAATAAAACATTGAAAAATGCTTTATATTGTTAGTTGCATGTTCTGATAGAATTTTAGAAAACTGTACCATACTTAAATATTTTAAAATCTCAGAAATATGTTATTCACAATTAAGAGTCCATCTACCTAAGTCCCATTGATACAGCTTCATTTTGCAAAGAGTGAGATACCAATAAATCAATAAATGTCTTGGTTAAACGATTTTATTACAAATAAATATGTTAATAGAATATATTGTGGATTGGTCTAGACACATTTACCTTGATGTATTCTCTTTGATACAGGGGAAGAGGGAGGATATTTTGAACAGATAGTAATATTTAGTAATCATCTAGCAAAAATTTGTCAGAAGGTATAATTTTTTTTGTACATCATAAATGTTTAAAACTATTATTGTTTTTCTTAGTTTTATAAATAATTCAATTAAAACGTACCAGAACAATGAGTTCAACCCACCTCTGAATAGTTTCAGTTAAAGTTCTTGCAAATATAGGAATGTAGAACAAATTTTGGATTCTGAATTACATATAACTTCCATTGTCTTATTTAGACCACAAAACAACTTGAAATGAGAACTGATGATTTTATAATATTTCAATATTAAAATTAGCAATAATTTTATCTCCTTGATATTTATCTCTAATTAACATAAGTAGCCAACATTTTAATATCAAATTTCCTTCACAGATCTTCTTACCATTATTTAATTTTGAATAAAAAAAGGATTTAGGCCTCTAATATTTTTCACCTGAGTCTACCTTAAAAAACGTTACTTCCTGCCATTCTGGGTCTTACTGCTTTCTAACATGACTAGCATTGTTTCAATAAATTAATATTCATTAAAGTAGCTAAGGCTGAAATAAGAGTATAGACATTGGATGAAAGTTATTTCTTACTTTGAATTATTAACTAACTAATTACTTATGAAGCCCGTGGGTCTAGATCACAAAAGATAAGAGGAGACTCTCTGAGGTCAGAGTATCTGGGTTTAAATCTCAGCTTTTTAGGTACTAGTTGTTGATAGAATGTTCTCCAACTTTTCTAATGTTAATTACTTCTCGTGAATTAGTAGAATAAATATTAACTTCCTTGTGTGGTGTGGCAATTAAATGAGATAACGTATGTGGTGTGCATTCCACGTAATTACAAATGAGTAAATGTGAGCCATGACTAGTAGTAGATGGGTATCTTAATCTTAAGTGTATAATGATGTGCAGGCAGCATCACTCTACTTTTTCCCAAAGCAGGGCAAAACAGTATTCAAATAAGGTTGCTGATTGAATAGAGTTGTAAAATTTGAGCAAAACAGTGTGTGTGTGACTGTGTGTGTGTGTGTGTGTGTGTGTGTGTGTGTGTGTATCTCAAAGGGACAAAAAAAATCAAAATTAAGAGATTCAGAAAAAAAAAGATTCCAAATATATATCAAAAACGTTTCCACAAATTTGTGTGTCAACATATCTTCAGTCACTGTGACATTTAAAAATCTAAAAGAACTATTCAGAAACATAAGGTGAAAAGACTGGAGTCATTTGATGCTTAAAGCAAATATATCACATCTGAACATTGCATCTCGGCCAGCCTCGGTGTTTCACATCTTCTAGCCCAGCAATTTGGGAAGCTGAGGCGGGAGGATCTCTTGAGGCCCAGAGTTTGAGACCAGCCCAGGCAATTCATGAAGCCCTGTTTCAACAGAAAAATTTTTTTTAAAAACTGTGTGATGGTGCATGTCTGTATTCCCAGCTACTTGAGAGGCTGAGGTAGGAGAATTGCTTGAGCCCAGGACATCAAGGCTACAGTGATCCATGATCCTCCCACTGCACTCTAACCTGGGCAACAGAGTGAGACCCTGGGTCAAAATGTATAAATAAATAAACTTCACATCAAAATGAATAAATAAACTTCACATGTATTCATTTTCTATCACTTCTAATAAATTTAGAAATATATTGTACAATGTGCAATTTGAACAATTTTAAGTTATAGATTTAGATTTAGTGGAATCCTCCCAGAGATATTTCATTAGGTATTGCTCTGGTTGTCCCCCCAAATACCAGCATTTTAATATCTTATCAAAATAACTTTTGAGAATTCAATCCTCTATAAATAAAACGTATTCTATAAATCATCTATAAATAAAATTCTCTATAAATAAAACTTACTGTTAAACTTGGTTTTCTTAGGTGTACAGAGGCAGATGCTTAAAGATAGTGAGGTAATGAGGTTTATTTAATTAAGTACGGAGTAAAGTTACTCCAGTGACTTTTAGTGTCTGCATTTTAACTATCAAAATTTCTACTGGATTTCAAAATACCCTTTTTGAGTCATTTATTAGGACTTCTACAAATCAAAGTGCTCAAATCTACATGAATAGCAAATAAACTGCAGCTTGACTATCTGAAAATATGTGTGTTGTTTTTATTTATTTTCGTCTTCCTATTTAAAAGCTAAATAAAAATACAATAGTGAAAAATACAATTATGCAAACATGAGGCAGTAAACATACTGAAGTAAAACCACCTGGAATATATAAAACTAATTTCTAGTTCTAAAAAAAAAAACCTAGAAAAACATTTTATGTTGACTATTATTATAGGTTAAATAAATGCATTTCTCCATATTCCTTCTAAGCTAATGAAGAATTGGGAAGAAGCCTAGAAGCATTAGGTGGTACAAAGTCAGGAGGATAACAATGCTCTGTGTGATCAAGCTCAATTACAGAGAAGCAGCAAGTAGCTTTGCAGAGAGAACTTAAGTGAAAGATAAAGATTCCAGACAGCTAAGCATGAAGATTGGTAAAAAGGGTATCCCCAGGAGGGAAAATGTCACTGCTCCAAATAGTGGCTTACCTAATGCCTAGGCAACAAACAAGTTAGTTTAGTCAGAAATTGCAGAGATGGAAGGAACTAAGAATAAATATCCTTCTTGTGGTAAAATCTGTGAAAATGTATCAACAAACTATATATCTGTATATACATGTATATATATGTATATGTGTATACATATATATATGTGCATGTGTGTGTGTCTGTGTATATATAGGTATATACAGTTATATGTGGTGGTTTATATGTGTTTACATATGTCTATATGTAAAATATATAAACCATCATATATAAATGTACATACTTTTTTTAGATTAGAAAGCAAATTACAGAAAATATTTCTATTCACATCCCCAGAATAACATATACATATTTTCTTTTTGTACTTTGACCATTTTTATTGTTATATATTAAATTATAATCATCATCAAAACAATATGTAATGGTTATCTTCCTAGGTTTTTACTTCCTTCAAAGACAAGTTTATTATTAATACATTGAGTGTGATCCTTATGTAACTTTATAGTATATGATGAATTGTCCAGGACTACATGGCCTTTTTACATTGAAAGTTATTGATATGTAAAACTTAGGTATATTTTCAGCAACAAACATCACATGTTCTCTCTCATTTGTGGGATCTAAGTTAAACAACTAACCCAATAGAGAGTAGAAGTATGGTTACCAGAGGCTGTGAAGGGTAGTGGGAGCTGGTGGGGGATTTGGGGATGGTTAATGGATATCAAAAAGATAGAAAAAATGAATAAGACCTACTATTTTACAGCATCACAGGGTGGGTACAGTCAATAATAATGTAATTTTATATTTTTTAGATGACTTAAAGAATGTAATTAGATTGTCTGTAACTCAAAGGATAAATACTTGAGGGGATAAATAACTCATTCTCCATGATGTGCTTATTTCACATTGCATTCCTGTATCAAAACACCTCATATACCTCGTATATGTATGTATATGTGTATAAAGTATTGTGAGTACATAGTAGATGTGTATGAATGTGTATGTATATGTATGTTCATACACATCTACTATATATCCATGAAAAAATTTTTAATTAAATTAAAAATTCCCTTATTAAAATTTCTCAAAGCTTTATTAACCCAATACCATTAACTGTTAATCAGATTAACTGGGAATTACCTTCCCTGTGGACATAAAGTGATTCTAGTCACAACTGACAGGTTTCAGTGTGGATACCTGATAGAAATGGAAAGTAGAATGTACATAATATGTATTACTCTGTCAGTTCAAAAGACATGAATAATTATAATTTTATTTTTATAGCTTCTATTATTCTTCACTATATTTCTACTATTAATTATATTGTTATTATTTCCACTGTAATCTTAAGTTTTATTTTTACTTTTACTATTTTGTTATTTGAAATTAGAATGTACTGCTTGTCTGTGTTTTCTACCTAATTAAAAATAAAAATGGTATGATTTAAACAATAGAAAGGAAAAAAGTACTGCGGGAACAATCATAATGTAAACAATATACAATATAAGTTTGAAGAAGTATTAAAAGTCAAGTCTAACTGAAACACAGGAAAAATCAGAGGAAGACTCATATAATTTGAGACTATTGTAAAGGCAACCTTGAAGAGAGGTTTAGATAGCAATAATTTAAAAAAGAAGCTTAACTGGAGAAATTAATCACAGCCTAAAAGATGAACTTTTAATCAAAAGGGATTTGTATTTATAAAAGCTCAAGCAAAATGCAGATATGTACCAATCCATACAGAGTTTCTGTAGATTTTCTGCATCTCAATGAAATCAAATACTCAGCTTTTATATAATAAATGTATTTTCTATGCTGTTTTTGTTATTGTATTATAAACCACTTTTTGTTTGAAAATAGCAATCATTATTATTTGCCTTGATTTACAAAAGTTTGCATTTAATTATTAAAATTAAAATTACTTTTGAAACAAAATTATAAAACAAACAAAAATATTTTTATTTTTATTCATATATATATATATTTTACAAAAAAAATTGTTTCTATTGTTTGGTTAATATATTGACCAGAAGTATACTTTGATTCTGTTTTATTATTATTTTAGTAATCCCAATGAATTACGGCCAAATTGTGATTATTTTGGTTTATGATTCCTCACTTGTTTTTTACTTTATTCAAAGACCATTTCACTCTATTTCTTTAGGGTTTTTAAAAATTTGACATAATAGTTTATAAAGAAGAATTAATTTAGACTGGTTCAAATAATGAACATTGATATAAATATACATATGACAAAAGACATAAAGCCAAGAAAATTAAATAAAAAATGTTATGTCAGAGGCCTTATACCTAGGACCACTAGCAATGCTAAACCTGAAAAGGAATCACTATTATTGTTATTCTTGACTCAATTAGTCTCCATATACCTGTTACTTTCTGCTTCTCTCCTATCTGCATCTTTTATTACCTACTTGTCGCCTCAGTCTCTATGGCTTTTGTTTGCTTAGTATTCTCTTCCTTCTAGACATAGATCTTCAGGAACCCTACTCAATTTCATGAACCTTCGGCTTCAATTAACTTTCTGTTTCTGACAAGTCATATTCTCTCTACATGTTCCCAAATTTTAATTTAAATGTATTATTATAGGAATATAAATATTATTACTCTTTACACAGATTTTTTTTTCTAAAAAGGTTTATTCACAACTTAAAATTTGAATCACTGCAGGAATACTAATTGACTGCTTACAGTGGAGCTAACAGCATCTAGGCTGTACATGCCTCAGGAAGAGCAATGGTGATGCTGAGAGTTTCCTGCTGGATGTGGTGACTGCACTGTGGTGGCAGGTAAGCAGCTCTGCAGCTAGCTCCCTATCAATCACCTTTCCACTCTGAAACTAAGGATGAATCTATATGAAATTATGTCAAGAAAATGCCTTTATTAAAAGACTAATACGAAATACACATATCATTAGCATCATTTTTTGATTTTATTTCCTTATTTTTATATTTATTTTATTTTGTTCTATTTTTTAATATTTTATTTTATATTTTGTTTGGTGATCATTCATCAGCAATTAGAACATTTTATGATTTTCTTAATGTATGATGAATATATGTATATATTTTTCTTAAACCCTGATTTAAAAATTTTTATTTTCTGACATGTTTTATTTTATATTCTTCTTTTTAAGGCCTTACTGGACATGTTAAATTTATATGCTCCTCATTGTTAGAATCTTTTTCATTTTCTAGTTTTAAATTTCTCATTTCATCTGCATGCATAAACAATTATTTACTAGTTGTGTATTTTTAGTTTTACATTGTAGTACTATTATATGCCTTGTTTAAAGGACATTTTATCTCCATTGTTTATAAACTTTGTTTTATATCTGCTAAAGTTAACTTTTCATTAATTTTTAATGTCTTCTCATAATCTTTCATATTCTTCATTTAGTTTTATATTCTTAATAAATTTCCTTTTTTATGCTTTTTATATTAATCTTTCTTTTTCTCTCTTTTAATGTGGTTTCTTATATTTTATATTGATAAATAAAAGCATGTCTACCATAAAAATATAAAACTGTCTGAAATTCAATTAAGTTACAATCATAATCCCAAGTTTTGTGTACATGAGCAATATGTTTCAAAAATGCATGTGTAAAGGCAAAAGGAACAAAAATTACAGGATAATTTGAGTAAGAAATATAAGCATGGGCATTCACACAAATAGCAATAAATATTTTGAAGTCATAGTAATTAAAACATTAGATAAAGCATTGGATATCTTGATAACTCTTAAAGATCATGACAATGAGCTTGGGGTTTATCTCAGTTGTCATGAGAAAACTTTGCAAAGGTTTGTGCAAGTGAATCACATGATCTGCATGGCATCAAAAATATTACTCTGGTATCAAGATGATGCTGGCCTCGTAGAATAAGTTAGGGAGAAATCCTTCCTCCTTAATTCTTTGGAATAGTTTCAGTTGGAATGGTACCAGCTCTTCTTTTTGGGAATGGTACCAGCTCTTCTTTTTGGTTGGTAGGCTATTTATTACTGATTCAAATTCAGAGCTTGTTACCGGTCTGTTCAGAGATTCAATTTCTCATTGGTTCAGTCTTGAGAGAATATGTGTGTCCAACAATTTACTCATTTCTTCTAGATTTTATAATCCATATGCATAGAGATGTTCATAATATTTTCTGATCATTATATGTATTTCTGCGACATCAGTGGTAATACCTCCCAGTTGTTTCTGATTGTGTTTATTTGGATATCTCTTTTCTTCTTTATTAGTTTAGCTAGTAGTTTATCTATCTTGTTAATTTAAAAAAATAGTTCCTGGATTTATTTCTCTTTGAATGGTTTTTCATGTGTTAATCGCCTTCAGCTCAGCTCTGATTTTGGCTATTTTCTGACAGAGACACAACAACAACAAAAAACTTCAGGCCAATTTTGCATTGATAACCAGCAATGTAAAAGCCCTCAAAAAAATGATGGCAAGCAGAATCCAGCAAAACAGCAAAAAGCTTATCCACTATGATAAAGTAGGCTTTATCAAGTAGTATACAGGGTTGGTTCAACATACACAAATCAATATATAATTCATCACATAAATGGAACTAAAGAAAAAACCACATTATCTCAATAGATTCAGAAAAGGCATTTGATAAAATTCAGCACCTGTTAATGTTAAAAAACTAGGTATCAAAGAACATACTTCAAAATAATAAGAGGCATCTATGACAAACCCACAGCTCACGTCATACTGAATGGGCAAAAGCTCAAACCCTCTCTTGAAAACTAGCACAAAATAAGGATGCCCTCTCCCACCACTCCTATTCAACATAGTATTGGAAGTCCTGGCCAGAGCAATCAGCCAAGGCAAAGTGATAAAAAGTATCCACATAGGAAGAAAGGAAGTCAAACTATCCCTGTTTGAAGATGACATGATTCTATATCTAGAAAATCCCATAGCCTCAGCCCAAATGCTCCTTAAGTTGATAAAGAACTTCAGCAAAGTCTCAGGATACAAAATAAATGTACATAAATCATTATCACTCCTATACACCAACAGCAGTCAAGTCAGGAGCCAAATCAGGAACACAACCCCAGTCACAATTGCCATGAAAGAATAAAATACCTAGAAATGCAGCTAACCAGAGAGGTAAAAAATCTCTACAGGGAAAACTACAAAACACTGCTCAAAGGAATCAGAGATGATACAAACACAAACACAGAAAAATTTCATGCTCATGGGTAAGAAGAATCAATATAATTAAATGGACATATAGTCCAAACAATTTATAGATTCAATGCTGTTCATATTAAACTACCATTGAGAGTCTTCACAGAAGTAGAAAAGCTATTTTAAAATTTGTATGGAACCAAATAAGAGCCTGAATAGCCAACGGAATCCCAAGCAAACAAAACAAAGCTGGGGGTATCATGCTACTCAGTTTCAAACTATGCTATATGCTATAGGCTACAGTAACCAAGAAAGCATTGTACCAGCCCCGAAACAGAAACATGGAACAATGGAACAGAATAAAGAACCCAGAAATAAGGTCACACACCTAGAATGATTTAATCTTTGACCAAGTTGACAGAAATAAGCAATGGGGAATGGACTCCCTATTCCCCATTGTACTGGAATAACTAGCTAGCCATATGCAGCAGATTGAAACAGAATCCCTTTCCTGCTTCATATACAAAAATTAACTCATGATGGATTAAAGACTTAAACATAAAATCCAAAACTATAAAAACTTTGGAAGACAACCTAGGCAATGCTATTCTGGACATAGGAATGGGCAACAATTTCATGACAAAGTTGTCAAAAGCACTTGTAACAAAAGCAAAAATTGACACATGATCAAAAGTTGATCTGATTAAACTAAAGAACTTCCACCCAGCAAAAGAAACTATCAACAGAGTGAATAGTGAATAGACAACCTACAGAATGGGATATAATATTTGCAAACTATGCATCTGATGAAAGTCTAATATACAACATCTATAAGAAGCTTAAACAAATTTACAAGGAAAAAAAAATAATACCCTTAAAAAGTGGGCAAAGGGCTGGGCAAAATGGCTCATACCTGTAATCCAGCATTTTGGGAGGCCGAGGCAGGCAGATCCCCTGAGGTCAGGAGATCGAGACCATCCTGGCCTATATTGAGAAATCCTGTCTCTGCTAAATGTACAAAACTTAGACAGGATTGGTGGTGGGCCCTTTAATCCTAGCTGCTCAGGAGGCTGTGGCAGGAGAATCACTTGAACCCGGGAGGCAGAGGTTGCAGTGAGCCAAGATCGCACCAATGTACTCAAGCCTGGATGACAAGAGTGAGACTCCATATCATTAATTAATTAATCAATTAATTAACTAAAGGGGGCAAAGGAACAAAGGACTCAGAAACTTGTTCATAAAAGACATACAGATGGCCAAGAGTCTTAAGAAAAACAGCTCAACATCGCCAATCACTTAAAGAAATGTAAATCAAAACCACAATGATATACCATAGTATTCACAATAACAAAGACATGGAATCAACCTAAATGTACATTAATGGTATACTGGACAAAGCAGATGTGTAATATACATACCATGGAATACTATGCAACCATAAAAAAGGATGAGAGTATGGCCTATGCAGGAACATGGATGGAATCAAAGGCCATTATCATTAGGAAACTAATGTAGGAACAGAAAACTACATACCACATGTTCTAATTATAAGTGAGAGCTAAATGATGAGAACATATGAACACATAGAGAGGAAGAACACACACTCAGCCTATCAGAGGGTGTAGGGTGGGAGGAGGGAGAGGATCAGGAAAAATAACTAATGGGTACTAGGCTTAACACTGAGTGATTAAAAAATCTGCACAACAAACACCCATGACACAGGTGTACCTATATAACAAACCTGAACGTGTACCCCTGACCTTAAAAAAAATGATAAAATAAAAATAAAAATGTTACCCTGGTTGGAGAATCAACAACTAGGGCAAAGTGTGGCATCAGGTAGACTAGTATAGAGAACATTGCAGTAGTCAATCAGAGAGAATACCGCAGCTTGACTAAGTTGTGGAGATAGTATTAGATTAAGGACAAATTTTTAAAGAAGGGCCAATTAAACTTGTTAATGTAAATTAACTGCATATAGATTGTGAGAAAAAAAATAAATTCTGTTTAGAGCCTCAGCAATTGGAGGAATCATAGTGAATGTATTCAGTTGATGTAAATTTGCAAAGGAGTAACTTTGAGACAGAAGAATCAAGGGTCTATTCTTAAAAGAGTTATATTTGAAATGCTTGTTAGACATCCAAGTGGAGATGTTATGAAGACAGCTGAGGGTATGAATCTACACTCAAAGACTGAGATAAGAATTTAAAATGATCCACATGGTATGGTACTGAAAATCGTAAGTCAGCTGTGTAGTTAGAGAATAAAAGAGAAATTACTCCAGTATTTAGAAAGAAAAAGATAAGAGTATGCTTTTTTTGCATACTTTTTTTTAATTGTTGATATTCCATGGGAACACAGATAGGTCAGTGATTAAAACAAGAGGGAAAAAAAGGATAAGAACTGCTGGTGAATTACAAGAATAATCTAGAGAGCAAATATATGTTTAAAAGAGAAAAAAAACCCAACATTATTGAAAACTGCTCAGATATGAAGTAAAATGAAGCTGGGATTGTTTATTAGCATGACAAAATTAAGATTTCCAGTGATGATGATAAGTATTATTTAAGAAAAGTGGGTTTTAGAGTCTGCTGACAAAACGAGAGAAAAAACATACACAGAAGCACAGACCCTAAATACAAATAATTAGTTCAAAACATTTTGCTACAGAAGGGAATTTAGAAATACAGTGATAACTGAAAGAAAGCACATTATCAAGGAAAAATAAATTTAATAAAGTTTTTGTACTGATAGTAATAGTCCAGTAGAATGGTAACACTGATAGGCAGAAAACAAAGAAGATAAAAGGGGCAACTTCAGGAGTGACCTTATAGAAGAAGGGTCACTCCTAGAGAAGGAGGTTCACTCCTGTAGTTTATCCTTTTATCTTCTTTGGAGCTGAACAGGGAATAGGATTTAGTGCACAAGGGAAATTGTTGATATTCCATGGGAACACAGATAGGTCAGTGATTAAAACAAGAGGAAAAAAAACAAAAACAAAACAAAATATAAAGGGATAGATGCTGGTGGGTAAGGTAGGCTAATGCATTTGTTGGGAAGTAAGTGTAGCAGTTCTCTTCTGGCTTGTTGAATTAATTTTATTGAAATAAGAAGTCAAGTTACTAGCATTCTAAAGAAAGTTAAAAAAGAAAAAGTTTGCAAACTATGAAAACATTCTTACATACTGACAAAGGATGGTGTATAACAATACATAAAAACCTAGTGTAACCAGTGTAAAATCAAAAACAGAAGCATCAGCATAAAATATCAATAGACAATTACAGAAAAGAAACACAAAAGGCAATGGGAATCTGAAAGTCTGTTTAAAATAAGGGAAATTGAATTTATTGCCAAAATGAGATAAAATTTCACAACCAATATATTGACAAAATTAATTTTCCTTACCAAATATTGTATAACTTGCTGGAAATCAGCCGTCTTCATACACTGATGGCAAGTACGTCATTTAACTCAATTTAAAGAGCCAGTTGAAACAGTCTTGTGAACATTTCACTCCTAGCCTTATAGGAATTGTTTTAAATCATAAACGTGCTGGATGTTGTAATGTTTATATTTAGATATACTGTATATATTTATATATGTAGGAGAAAAGTAAAAACATCAAGGGAGAAGATATATACCAACTTATGGATAAATCTGGGGAGGGACCATCTGGGTATGCTGGCTCATACCACTAATTCCAGCACTTTGGGATACCTAGGGAGGAGGATCACTTGAGGTCAGGAGTTCCAGCCTAGCCAACATGATGAAACCCGTCTCTATAAAAGCAAAAATGTTAGCTGGGCATGGTGGCATGTACCTGTAATCCCAGATACTTGGGAGGCTGAGTCAGGAGAATGGCTTGAACCCAGAAGGTTGAAGTTGCAGTGAGCCAAGACCACACGCCACTGCACTCCAGCACAGATGACAGAGCCAGATTCTGTCTAAAAAAAACAAAAGGTTATATCTGGGGAGGGGCAGGAATAAGTTTGTGTGAAGCTTCAATTGTGCCTTTAAGGTGTAATATCTTTTTTATAATAGTTATCTAAAACTAACCATGACAAACTGAATAATCTGGGTGAAGTATTTAATGACATATCTTACATTTTTCACTATACTTGTCTGCACATTTGAAATGTTTAAAAATGTATAAAATATCTTTAGAAGAGTAGTTCTAAGTGAAAAATATGACCAAATTAAAACATTTCCCTTTCCTTTCTCTGTTGTCCCTAGAGTTGCCTTCAGTTCTCTCCAGAAAAGTGAATATTTAAAAACAAAAATATCAACAGTAAGAATGAGACGAGTATAGAGAACATTGTAGTTGTCAATCAGAGAGAATATCACATATGTGCCCTATACCTAACATATTTGAAGCTACTCGAATGCATAATATTTCTTTTCTTATAAGTCAAAAGAAAAATATCATTTTTCACGATGAAGGAACTATAAGTAAGAGAACTAAAAGAATTGAGGGCTCAGTACCATGTAATCCCAGGACTCTGGGAGGCCAAGGAGGGCAGATCACAAGGTCAGGAGATCAAGATCAGCCTGGCCAACATAGTGAAACTCTGTCTCTACTGAAAATACAAAAAAATAAAAATAAAAATAAAAACTAGCCCGTAGTTTAGTGGCTTAGTGGCACGTGCCCGTAGACCCAGCTACTTGGGAGGCGGAGGCAGGAGAATTGTTTGAATCTGGGAAGCAAAAGTTGCAGTGAGCCACGATCACACTAATGTACTCCAGCCTAGGGAGGCAGAGCGAGATTCGGTCTCAGAACAAACAAACAAATAAAAAAACCTTGAGTTCCATCACAAAACTAGTTAATGGCCAAGATGTGCATTGACCCTATCTAAAAGCCATGTTCTAATCCACCATAAAGTTGGTCTCTTCTAATGCATCTCATTTAAGATTGACTTTTTATGACAGACAAATAAAATCTCAACTTTTAGGTAAGCTATATACTTTAAGGCAGATGGCTAATATGATTTACAATATTTTACTGAAAACTTACTCCTAATAATACTAATTGTATTAGTTAAGTTTTAAATAATATGATTACATATTGAGTCCTTAGAATGGTGCCTGGAATTTTGTAAGCACTACATGAAAATATTAGCTAATATTGTTATTTTTATAATCCCCATAACCACTGCATGGTGCTAAGTGTTGTGAACAATACAAAGAAAAAACAAAAGTCTCTTACTTTGAAAATAGAAAATTTGATATAATTTAAATTTATAATCAAAAGGAGAAGAAAATTCGGTGTATAACTAATTAAAAGCAAAGACAGCATTAAATGGTTACTATTGTATAGGTGTAAAATACTAAGATATTTTAGAACCCAAGTGAAAGAGAGGTTAATGGACCATCTGAGATGCAGGGAAGAAAAAACGATGATTGCTTGAAGAAGTATAATTCTGAGTAACACAACAGGAAGAGAAAAATTTTAGACAAAGCCAAAAAAAGGAGAATATTTTAGACTGGGAAAATAATATGAGCCATGGTAGAAGCAAAATGTCTGTGTGGCTTGAAGTTGGTAAAAATGTATGGAGGAAGGAATGTACTAATAAAAACAGACATATTTATGCAGAATGAAGCCATGAATGCCAGTTAGTGTTTATTTCATAGTCAATGAAATGCATGTATTTAAATTACTTCTTATGTTATTATAAGTCATGTTTAGAAAATGATTTCAATATAATTCATTGTGAGATTATATACTACAAATTTATTATAGAAAAAAATCAGATTTTTGTGTCTTCTTTTCCCCATGTTTTTAAACATTCTCTTTAAAGTATCTCTACATTTGTCATACTTAAAGCCTGCAAGTTCTGTAAGTACAATGGTTATCTGTTCATTCAAAATTAAGATTGGGTATTTCACATTGTTCTCATTTTTCTTATTATTATTCCATTATTTTCATTCCTCCTTCCATTTTTGCTGCTTATTATGGTAAACACATTTTCGAATCAGTATCCTTGACAAGATAAGAAATGTTTTAATGACCATATTTTTCTTGTCTTAGTAATTAGAGAATTAGTCTTTTCTTTTTCTGAGAAAAGAAGACTTCCAGAAATCTGCATATTTAAAATTTGCAGGGAGTCACTAAACACATTAGAAATTCTTCTGTGAGAAGGAGTAAAATGTCTGATTAATTAATGAAAGACTTTAGAGACATGCATTGCACCGATCAAAATGGATCTGAATATTGCAGAATTCAGCAAAATTCTGTCAGTTCTAATCTATTTTAACTTTGATTTTTTAAATTTTATAATAAGCATTTAATGTTAATTTTTAAAGAAAAATCTCACATAATTATATTTGGAATAAATTACATTATATAACAACCCTTTTATGTTTGCATAAAAAGGTCATAATTAATATAAAATTTATAGTTACCATGTGACAACCTAGGACATATAATTGATCTTCAAATCTAACATTTTTGGAAAGGAAACGTAATCAATTGTAACACTAAATGAATATTTATTTATATTTTGCTTTTGTTACCAAGACATAATACTTCATAAATTCAATTTAGTTATTAAACATATCTCTTCATCAGAAATTCTTCCTTTTTTAAAATATTCCTTACCCAACTCCACCTCTCTCTGCTACATTGCAGAATTGAAGATTCCTCAATAATTGTGTTTAAATCTTGTTGAAATCTTGTCTAATATATTAAGAAGGCAAGATAAAATAATCCAAGAAAAGCTCTTACTCTGAAATTTTTGGCAGCCTAAAAACATCTCATAAGAATGTGAAATAAATAAGTAAAAAACACCATTCTTATCAAAATTCCATGGGATCTGCTAGGTTGTTTTATTCCAAAATGTTTCTAGGTTCATCCTCCTTTAGTTACCTATCCTGAAGCAAGGTTAATCTTTACTCTCCTTCCAGTGCTTCTTCTTGCTTCCCTCATTTTTAATTATATATTTGTATCTGTTTATATATAATGTTTTGCATATAGTGCCAGATATTCTTAGAAGAGACATTAAATTCAAGAAATCAATCCATAAATGTAAAAATAAATATATAAATACAACATGTCATAACAATTCAGGAGGCTACATAATTTAGAATTTAGACATATAAAATAGAGAATAATATTGAACTAAACTCTGAAGGCTGTAACTTGTTGGAAACCTTTTCCAGTTCCCATTTATATTTCAATGCCTATCACTAGACAGATTAATGTTGTGCTAATTTCTGTCCATTATTAAATTTTATCAAAAGAAATGAAGCATTAGAATTTTTATACCCTAAAGTATTTAATAGTTAATGAGCCTGATTCTCCCAGTGCAAAATCTATTGGTTAGAACAAATGTGAGATATACACAGCTAAAACAACTGAAACAAAACAGAGTTTATCGGATTCATTTGATTGTTTTCCTAGTGTACCTGATCACCATTGATTTGACAGATGTGTTGCTTCTGTTACCTTGTCCATGGTCAATGTAATTCATTTACTTTGATTGTTCAAAGCTACTCATAAAAGTCCACAATGATCCATTTAATTGACCAAATTCTGGTTCTTTCAGTCATCTAGATCTATCACATAGCTATACCATCAATATTAGTTTTCAAAGAAATTCCTAAATCTTTTAATGTACCAATTACTAAATTATTTCCTCTGGACAACAGAGTCAAAACAATTATACTACTTTGTGGTTTATTTTATCATGTAATTAAGTAGACATTTCTAATTTGCTCTGTTTACTTATGAGAAAAATAAGACAATTACCTGTGGTAAGGATAAATTTAAGTCAAAAACCTTTAAGAATGTAGCTATGGGTAATGAATTCAGCACCAAATTTGGTTTTGCCCTATGCCATCATTAAAAAACAAACAAAAAAAAACAAAAAAACAAAAAAAAAACACTTGGCCTCCCAATAATCCTTCAGACATCTCTTACCAAAATGGTATTAGCCTAAAAAGATAAAATACATGCTCATATGTACACAAACATAACTTTAAAAAACTCTTTTTCATAGAATTCATACTCATTTTAAGTCAAGTGGCTGCCTTAATGTTTCTTATAATATTACTCTTTCCTGAAATGCAAGAACTGAAGGATATAGGATGATTATTCTGAATTATATATTATTTGTGTACTTATGAAGCTGTGCTTGTGCTTTTTATAGCTGAATGATAATAATTGTTTGTAATTGTTAAAGTGGCATTTCTCACGTATGTCATAAAAGTAAAATAAAAAGTATTACTGAAATCTTTCAATACACTAGGTCTACTGATAGTCAACCAAGTCGCTGAAGCCATTTTATTTGTATGACTCTTTAAATTGTAATGTGAATATATACAAATTTACCACATAATTACTTTATCATTCACTATGCTTTAGCCTTCCTCATTGGAACAGTAAAAATTGTTGAATTTTTAGTGTGTTGCTTAAAACCCCAAACCATTTATTGTTTGTGAATTGATCTTTTCTAATTAGGGTTACTTGTGTATATACTTTTCATGTTTTTACTGTAGGAAATGATTATGTATTAATTTCTGTTAACTCCTTTGTATTTGTCAATTTATTTGGAAACAATTTTCTGCCACATTCAGTAGGAATAACTGAAAGAAAAGTCTAGTGCTTCCCTTTCAAGAATTCAAATAACTTAATAAATATAAATAAAACTATGTGAGATAATTCATAAACATTTTATACTATAATATTCATCAAACAATATTTTATAAAGAATAGGAAATTGACGTTGAAAAAATCAAGACTTGTTCAATTTCTAATTCTGCCACATGCTAATATATGTCACATTATACTTTGTGAACTTTGGATTTTAAAATGTACAATGTGTGTTAAAATCTGTTAACTTCCCCTCTCACGTAATAGAAATCAAGACTCAATCTTCTTCAATAATAAAAGTCACTAAGTAGAATTCAGTAACATGTGACAGAGATATATTTTATCTACTCACTTGATTCTGAGAAATGACTTCAAATTTCCTTCAAAGGGAATACTCTCCTAATTTTTTTTTTAGAAGAAAATGCCCTTCTTTGAGATCTGATTAAATAGGATGATAAAGTTTACATTATACAAGCCAAGGCTAAGACCTGCTGATTGCAATAATGGGCAGGCAAATTAATGTTTATACTGGTACTAATCTATTTCTTCAAAGCCACTTGTTTTTCTGTTGATTTTCTCTAGCACCATTACATTCTTGCAATTTGGCTTTTTAAATAATATTTTTAAATAATATTTTAAACTGGATTTCATTTTGCAATATTGCATTATTCAAATGTATCAGAGAAAATAACCATGTTGAATTTGGAAAAGATGCACACAGTAGTGAACACTATTGGATATCACCAGTGGTAGCAATAACTCAAAAATTCACAACTCATTTTACCCTCTATGCTCTATACAATCTAACTTTCTGGATATTTATCGACTCAGTAAGGACTTATGACTCATTCTCTATTTTTCCCTCATGAATGCTTTATTGCAAATAAGTGATAGAAATTTTAGTTCTATAAATCCTACTGTACATTTCATTGACTTTTTTGCTCACTTGCTATTGCAGAATCCGTATTCTTCTTCAAAGTCCTGCGTTATTTATTGCAGTGTCATGCAAGTTTTCCATGTGTGCTGATAAACAAGGTTTTACAGCTATGCTTGGCACTTCCCATGATCTGCACCTTGTACTCTGATTTTAATTCAGAAGTGATGACAATCACCACATGCCAACTGAAGGAAAAAGTCAGTGAAATGTATTGTAGTATTTCTAGAACTAAAATTTCTATCAATTATATGCAAAAAAAAAAAGCATTCATGAGAGAAAAGTAGAGAATGGGTCGTAAGTGTGCAGGTAATGCAAGACACTTAGTAAATGGTTTCAAAATTATATAATTATAACACTTTGAAGTGAATAACAAGATGGAATAAATTAATAGACATTTCAGGCTTAATTAGATTGGAAGTCTATATGAGGTCTCTAAAAATTAAGAGTGACCATGAAATATATAGACATTAGGACAATTATAAATAACATTTCATTTTTTAATGGCTTTTAAACACTGTGATGTCATAAGAATAGCTAGGAAAACCATGGACTGGAAGATCTATGAAGGTCATTAATCTTATAAGAAATTAAAGCACAGCACAAATCGACAACAATGAAAACAGGATCAGGAATAGAGAGAAAGATAATGGAGTCAAAAATAAAGTCCAGAAATAGTCTCTACTGCAGTATATATCGATATATATGTATGTATGTGTGTGTATATGTATGCATGTATGTATGTATGTGTCTATATATTTGCATGTATATATGTGTGTATATATATGCATGTATGTGTGTATATATTTGCATATATCTATGTATAGATACATATATACATAGATATATACATGATACATATATATGTCTATATATCAATATATATTTGTGTGTGTGTGTGTATACACAGACACCATAATTTCTTGTATACTTAAAAATAACTATAGAAATGGAATTAGAACATCCTAACACAAAGAAGTGACAAATACTTGAGGTGATGAATTTCCCAACTATGCTGAATTTGATCTTTGCAAGTTATATACTTGTTTCAAAATATCATATGTACCCCATAAACATGTCCGATTATTACATATCCATAGTAATTAAAATAAAAATGGTATTTTCTATATTAAAATAGTAATCCTGTATTTGTGATTTATGTTGCAAATATCCTTTTTACTTTTTTATTTGTCATTTGATTTACTTCTGGTACTCTTCACCAAGAAAATTTTATCTTTATTTTTACATATCACATCAATCAATATTCTTAAATTGCATTTGAATTTTAGCTAGAGTTAGAAAGCCTTTATCTATACCCAGGTAATAGAGATAATTACCCATGTTTTTCTCTAGCAAAACAAACAAAAAGAACTGATGACCAGGCCATTTGGAGTTTATTTGTGTAAATGATGGGAAAAGATTTAACTTTTTCCAAACATTAGTTATTAGTTCCAACATTATTTATCTACCATGAAAGCTACTTTTTCCTCAGTGGCTTGAGACATAATCATTATCACAGTTTGTATATATCTCTATATATGTATCTATATACCTATATACATGTATAGATACATATCTATAGATACATATATAAATGTATACCTGTATCTATGTATCTACCTATATATACATATATACATGATACATATGTATGTCTATATATCGATATATATGTATGTGTGTATATATAAGTATATATACATACACACTGTGTACATACTCCAGTTAAAATTGCCTTTTTTCAAAAAAAATATATATATACATGTGAATAGTGCTGCAGTGAACACAGCAGTGCAGATATCTTTTTAATACATGGATTTATTTTCTTTTTGGGTAGATACCAACCAGCAGGACTGCTGGATCACATGGTAGTTCTACTTTAGTTTTCTGAAGAACCTTTATACTGTTTTTCATAGTGGCTGCACTAATTGACATTTCCAACAACAAGTGTGCAAGAGTTCCCCTTTCTCTACATTCTAGCCAGCATCTGCTATTGCCTGTCTTTTGAAAAAAAGGCAATTTTAACTGGAGTGATGTAATATCTCATTGTAGCTCTGATTTGCACTTCTCTGATGGTTAGTGATGTTGAGCATTTTCTCATACACCTGTTTGCCATTTCTAGGTCCTCTTTTGATAAATGTCTATTGAGAATTTTTGCACAGTTTTTAATTCGATTCTTTTTTTGGTATTGAGTTTTTTTGGAGCTTCTTATATAATCTGGTTACTAATTCCTTGTAGCTTGCTAGCATTTTTTCCCATTTGTGGGTTTTTCTCTTTACTTAGTTGACAGTCTCTTTAATAATGGCACTATAAAAATTAAATATGCATATCCAAAGACTACTAGAGGAAAACACTGGAGAAACACTCCAGGACATTGGTTTGGTAAAGATTTCCTGAGAAATATCTCAAAAGCATAGGCGACCAAAATAAAGATGGACAAACAGGATTCTAACAAGTTAAAAAGCTTCTGCACAGCAAAGCAAATTTTAAAATCTGAAATGAAAAGGTAAAAAATTATTACCGATAATAGGAAAATATATGAACAAGCAATCCACAAAGAGATATAAAAAGGCTCATAAACATATTAAATAATGTTCAACTTCACTCCTAATGAGAGAAAGGCAATGAAAAGTACACTGAAATTCCATTTATCTCTTCTGGGATTGGCAAAATATCAGAAGCTTTATAATTGGTAAGGCTGTGGGAAATCAGGCAGTCACAGACTTTGGTAAAATGAAAATAGATACAATCTCTTTGGAGAGAAATTTGGCAATATCTAATAAAATTCTTCATGTGCTTTAACCTCTCAACTCAGCAATATCACTCTTAGTTGTATTCTTACAGATACAACTCCAAAAACAGAAAAATTCACAAATGCAATTCAGTACAGCACTATTTTTCATTGTAAAATATTAGAAACCAATCATTGGAGATTGAGCAATAAACTATGTTATATGCACACAACTTAAAATGTACAGTCATAATACCCAGATGTAAAAGTAGAACACCTGTGAACTGATGTAAAAGTATTTTCAAGAGACACTGAGAAGTAAAAAGAATACCAAGTAGTGTGTGCGTGTGTGTGTGTGTGTATGTGTACACATTTTATAAAAGGAAAGGAAAGTAAGATAGCATACACATATATGTAGTATGTATACAAACATACTTACCTTTAAAAAAGAAGTACAGGAGTAATAAAATAGATAACAATTAAATTAGTTACTTACGAGGGATTGGAAGAAATGAGGTAAAGGAGACCCTTTATTTTACTTTTTCTTTGAGTGCTGTAAGCATGATAATATTCTCCATTTTTAAAAAATTGAATTAATTTAAATCAACAATAATGAAAAGGAAAAACACATAGAAATAAAGGTAAACTTAAGGTTGGTAGATGTATTTTATTTTATTTTAAATTATTTTTTGAAACAAGGTCCCATTCTGTCACCCCGGCTAGAGTGCAGTGGCACCATCACAGCTCACTGCAGCCTTGATCTCCTGGGCTCAGATGACCCTTATACCTCAGCCTTCTTAGTAGCTGGGCCTACAGGTGCATGCCACCATACTCAGCTAATTTTTAAATTTGTTGTAGAGACATGGTCTCGCAGTTTGCACCAAAAAAAGTAAAAAAAAAGGGGGGGAGAGAGAGATAGACAGAAAAACAGAGATAGAAGAGTATCAGAGAGAAAGAGGGAGAATAAAGAAAAAAACTCAAGTAATGTATGAAAATAATATTTGACAATATTTAACATACTGTAAGTGTTTGGTGGAAGTGATAGTAGCAAATAAATCTTCAATTCTTTTTAGGAAGTTTATTTTTGTAATGTGATGGGCAAAATATTTGGAAACAATTTTAGATGTATTATAGAGTTGAGCAAAAGATGGTATGTGCTGATACATTTGGGATCCAAGTTTCTCAATGAAGCAGAAGAAATAACAACTGTGGAATACAGGAAGCAGAAAAGAACCATGCTATTGTGCACTAAAATTGGAAGTATCATTATAAATTTGTAATTTGTAAAATATGCCTATGCTTAAATTTATGCACACATGCATGGCTATTGTTGAATGTATATATATGTTTGTGTATGCGTGGCAGTGTGTACATTTGTACGAGTGATGCACATTTGTATATATGAGTTATGTTTATGTTTATACACAGACATATATTTCTTCTCTGTACTCTCTAAAGATCAAAACAGAATGACACTCCAATAGCAATAGTACATCAAGTGCCTGAATCTTGGTCACGAATACCATACTTGACCAAGAGAAACCACCACTCCTAAGAAAAATGTCTCTTATACAGCTAAGGTATATACCATATAAACCTGTAATGTCTTATGCCAGAAGTATAATAATGATAGTAATAAGGAAGTAATAATAATAAAGTAGGAATTGTTACTGTTCAAATGTGGGACATTTTGAGAATCAAAATAATTCAATATATCAATGAATCACAAGCAGTTAAAAGTATAAATGTGTTAATTCATACATACAATAAATCAATACATAAGAATATGCATATATAACTGAGAGTATAAAGGAAAGAATGACAGAGTTGAAAAATCAGCATTTTGCAGCCATCATATTAAGAGTGAATCAAGCAAGGATCAATAGATACTATATGTAGAGGAAAGTATGATGAGGAACAGGTTATCTGTATGCTATTAAAGACTTTCTCTACAATCTGCTAATTGATACAAGGAAATAATAAACAGTATAAATATGGTAGTGAAATAAAAGAACGCCTGGATAAACTCATCATAATTAACATTACCAATTCAAGAGATGGACATTGTGTGCCATCAGATATAACTCCCTGAAAACAACAAAACACCATAGATTATGATCCAGGCAATAATGCATAATCTGGCTATAATCATAAGGAAAAAGACAATCTGAAATGAAAAAAAGAAAGTTTCACTTTATAAGCTGGGGGGAGAGAACAGTGCTCTTCAAAAAATGGCAGTGAAAGACAAAAAGAGGCTTTTAAAATGTTCCAGATTAAAGAAGTCTAAAGTGACATGACAGCTAAATAAAATATTTGTCCCCAGATGGAGTCTTTTATTAGAGAGAAAAATATAAAAATTATATCATCTTTGACAAAATTAAATTTGGATTGTATATTATATAAAATTAGAGAATCAATATTTTAAATTTACTAAATAAATACACTGTAGTTTCATTAAAAAAAACAGTATATGAGAAATTACAAACACATTTAGGAGAAAGGCCATGGTATGTGCAACTTAACGTTAAATATTAGGAGAAATCCACAGAGGAAGAGAAGAGATCAGGCAAATGGGGTAAAGGTAATAGTTGGTGAATTTGAGTAAAAGGCAGACAGATTCCCTTAGTACAATTTTATTCTTTCAAATGTTTGGTGTGAAATTATGCATAAATATTTAAACAACAGATGAATAATGTATTGTTTAAAATGTGGTTTTTTTAGTAACTTTATGAAAAGGGGGATGAATGAATTAAAATAATTTTTTACAGCTGAATATTTAGTAGAATACACATTACATATTTATTTCTACAATAGACTTTGTTTTGCTATACAACTAAAGGAAAATTTCATTCAAAAAATGCAAATCTAACATTTTCATATGTATGAATTTCTAGGAACCTCCTTGACTAGTCAGACTGTTCTTGACTAAGCAATCTGGTATCCAACCAAATAGGCATGAGAGGGAGTTACAAAATAAGCTGTTGTAAATATAATAAAAAAACAAATTACAACAAGAATGTATTATAAATTTTAGTAGGTTGTTTCTTTCATATCTCTAAGGAGCAAGAGAACTGGATCAGAATGTCCAATAGACATCACTATAATAAATGAAAATTGTCTCGGCTGGCTCACACTTGTAATCCCAGCACCTTGGGAGGCTGAGATGGGAGGATCCATTTGAGGTCAGGTGTTCAAGAGTAGTCTGGCCAACAAGGTGAAACCAGGTCTCTAGTAAATATACAAAAATCAGTGTGTGTTGGCATGTGTCTGTAATTCCCGCTGCTCTGTAAGCTAAAGCACAAGAATCATTTGAACCAGGGAGGAGGAGGTTGTCTCAAAAAAAAAAAAAAAGAATACTGTCTCTAACAATATGTGACTAGCATACACAAGCTGTTTAAAATAGACAAATCAGCATTATAGTTTCTTTAAAAAACTAACCCTTTTATCTGTGAATTTTATAAATTTAAGTGATCTAATCACCTGCTAATGACCAAGTACTAACACCATATTTCTTCATAAAAATGACCTATTGCTTATAAGCCTTTGAAATGACATTTGCTTCATTTTTATAATAAAATTTAATATAAATACAATGTAGATTCCATACCTTAAATCTCAAAAATTATATATTTCTTAAATGCAATAAGATGAACTTGTAATTTTTTACACAAACTCTACTGGATACTCAATAGACATTTATTTTCATTTACTCATTAAACAGGTATTGGATATTTACTCTTTACAAGTCACTGTATTAAGTTCTTGGAATATAATAGTGAACAAAATATAGTCTCTAGCACAGATAAACTGTATTTAGTAGGGATACAAACAAACTGGCCATTTATATTCATTTTGTTAGTACTCATTTCAGTAAGCACAGGTTGTTTTGCTACAGAAATGTAAAAAAGTGGTATATAAACTACATTTTGGTAGTTAGAAAATATTTTTATTATATATATATTATATATATAATAAAATATATTAATATATATATATATATACATTTAAACTTGGAAACTGAATGATAGTTTACATATAGTATTAGAGGGAAATTGTTTTGGCTCTGTGAATATTGTGAGAAGTGTTCTATAATATCCAAAGTGTGTGTGTTTAGGCAATGCACAAAGGGATGATGTGAACTCCAATTATTTCAGTGTGGTTGAAACACAAAAAAAATACTGTGAGAGGTAAGACTCAAGCAGAATTCAGTGTCTGCATAAAGGACCTTGGGTCTACCTACATAGCTGAGGCTTTATCTGATAATATTCAGTATGTGTATACTTATCCACAAATATTTATCAATCAACTACTATGTGGTTGTACAGTTCTGAATGTAGCAGTTGCTGCCCTTTGGAATTTACATTCTAGACTTTAGGTAGAGAATATAGCAGATATAAAGCAGACAAACAAACAATTAGACAGTGAAGAAGTAAAGAGATTAATTTGTATAATAGTTGAATAATATATATAATCTATTTGTTAACTCATTAAATACTTATAATATACATTCTATACACCATATCCTGAAGATACTGTAGTAAACAGAATACATATACCATTTACCTTCTAGTGTTCATGATTTATGGGAAATAGGAAGACAAATGAACTGTTAATTACGTGCCAGACACTATTCTAAACACTTCAGAAATGTTAACACTTTTCATTTTTATAACATCTTGTAAGAGAGGTATTTTATTATACCTATTTTGTAAATGAGCAAAACAAGCACAGAGAGGTTAAGTAACTTGCATAAGAATGCGACGGAGTAGAGGCTGAGCCAAGAAGTGTGGCTCCATTTACTAAACCATTCAGCTATGTTATTTCTGAAATAAGAGTAACTGTGAAAAGAGAATGCCACGCAGCATGTTATCATATTACCTAGTCAAAAGTTCTGATAGCTTTCTCTGAAGAATTGACAGGCT
Source organism: Cheracebus regulus (assembly GCA_963574635.1). NCBI lineage: Eukaryota > Metazoa > Chordata > Mammalia > Primates > Pitheciidae > Cheracebus > Cheracebus regulus. Next base: position 33,368 of record CAUYQU010019023.1, read on the forward strand.
GATACCAAAATAATAATAATAAGAGAACAGAAATTTGTTTCAAGAAGAGTGCTCCAGATTCAGGAAAGACTATATAAAAGAGGGACTAGGAGAGTAGGACTTCAGAAACATCCTGAAGATTTTGAACTTTATCCCAAAGACTAGAAGTAGGAAAACTGCAGACCATGGGCCAAATCAAGTTTTCCTCTGGTTTTCTAAGTAAAGTTTCACTGAAAACCAGCTACAGTCCTTGATTTATGCATTATTTATGATTTATTTTGTGCTATAACATTAGAATTGAGCAGTTGAGACAGAGACCAGATGGCCTGAAAAACTTGAAATATTTACTATTTGGTTGTTTACAGAAAAAGTTTGCTGACCCTTGCTGTAGGCAACAGAAAAAAAAAATCAAAGGTGTTAAATTGCAAAGTGACAGAATTCATTTTCATTTAAGAATGTCATTCTGTATGTGGTATGGAAAATAGAATGGAGAGGAGCAGGATTAAAAGAAAAGAGACCATTTCAATGTTCATTCAAAGATAAGGAATGATGGTGGCTTGAATTAGGCTATGATGATTAACAGATATGAAAGGTGATTAAAAGTAGGATTTAGGATGGTATCAGATTCCTACTTTAAATAGTTGGGTAGATGGCAAGTAGAGTAAGGGAGTGATATAGCTAACTGCAGATTAGGGGATTTGAATAAGGCTTCAAGGAGAGTTCTGACTGAATGATACTCTGGGTATAGTTATGTAAATGAGGGCTGCATTAATTCATTCTGAAGGATGGCAGGCTCTTACAATGATTTTGAGTCTAGTGTCCAAATTGCCAATAAATATATGAAAGAAACCCAGCATAATTAAATCATTTAACATGTTTCAATGTAAGCATGCAAGCAATGATCCAAAAGAGACATTAATGAGTGAAGAAATATGATCCCAAGTCCAAAACCCAAATTTTCTTAAATATGATGGAGGGAGGCTCAATCATCATTTATAGTATGCTTTAATTCCTAAGGCTAACAGAGCATAAGAAATATTTACTAAATAGTGTGAGGGTGAGATAGAATAAGAGTGGGATGTAGCTCCTCTTTCACATTTTTTTTCTTTTTTTCTTCTTATCTTCACAAAACTCACATAACTACCTCACTGACACGATACCCACTACCCTTGAGGCTTTAGTCACACAAAGAAAATAGCCATTGGGCCATACTTTCATTACGTTTAACTATGCCTTTTACTTAAAGAATTCCAGAAAGTGGCCTTATAAGTTTCAAATATCTAACCAAGATTGTGGAGTGTCCCATCATTGAAAGCATTGCCGAAAAACTGATTTACAGTCTTGCTACCTTGGCTTGATTCCAGGTGGTCCATTATCAAGATAACCATTACCACCAGATATGCTGACCTCCATATCTTACCACTCTACATGCTTGGCCAAGCTCAACCTGCACACCCTACCCCTGATGTCAATTTCGGAGATTTTCCTGATGAAATATCCCTATTAGCTTTTTCCAAGAGCCCCTGGAGAATCCTTGCACCTTGTCTCCACTGTCTTCCTTGAGTTGGAATATAAGCCCTAAAATAAAAGCATTGTTTGGGAAATCTGCTTGGCCTCTTGTTAATTTCCATCACATGAAGAGCTAAAGAACCTGTGGTCTGTAACAAGGTTATCTAAGGAGTTATTTTTCATTAAGTAGAAGCTTCAGAATCAAGGTTGTATCAGAAAAAATAAAGGAAATGGTAGAATAAAAAATAGATGAATATATGTGGTCATATTTAGGAAATGATTAAAGATTACAGGGATCTGAGGCAAGATATTATTAACCAGCCTCTAGGTTTTTAGAATATGCTGTTTAATCTGATCTGATGCATAGAATATGATACTGGGGGATTTATAGGGTATGTGAAAAGTTTCATGAAATTAATTACTTCACTATTCTGTTGTCGGTTTTTTCTGAGCAACCATTCCTACCCCCTGTACTCCCAAGTACCTAATATTTCTAAAATTCCTACTGAGACTATCTTATCCTTTATTCCCTAAGTCTAGTTAATAAATTTCAATATCATTACAATGAAAAGGGTCATTCTGCCAATCTTGCCTTAATATTTAAGGCTTGGGTCAGATTTCAGGTACACTGCATCAGTACTTTTATTTTTTAGAAGAAACACATTTCTTATATGTAAATAATAACAACTTTAAATATTATCTCTAAGCAGATAATGACTTGAGTTTTTTCTAGGCTTAAACATTTTGTCCTGGCTTTAATTCCACATGTGTAACAATACAAAACACATCCACTTGAATGCTCAGTTACTGCTTTGGATTCAACCAACCCATCCAGTTGAATATAAAATATTCATATATGGCCCTCTGATTTACTACATTATTTCTTTTAGTTGTACCACTGCTTTCCAGGTCTCCCAGGTTAGGCAGTTTAAAAATCATCTTCACAGTCTCTCTTTACTTTGTTTGCTATGGTTAATTGCCCACCAAATTCTGTAACTATAAAATTAAGTCAAAATATGTAGATAATTTGCTAAAAAACATATTGAGCAAATTATTTAACATCTTTTGGACTCAATTTTCTCACTTAACAAGTTAAAATGAGTATTTTGCTCATAAGGAAAATAAGCCAATGAAGCCAGAATTAGAGGCACCATACTATATTGTTTCAGAGCATGAACTTCACAGTCAAATTGTTTGAGTATGAACCCTAGCCCTGCTCAGAACTAGCTGTGTGAAATCTAGCAAGATTCTAGCTTTGTGATCTTCTTAACTTAATTTTTCTACCTTTAAAATGGAGATGATAAGAGAATTTACTTCAGAGTTATGAAGATTAATTGAACAAATATTTGTAAAGCTTTTAGAATATTTCCTGTTACAAAGGAAATGCTAGATCAGTGTTTGTTAAATGAAGACTGGATCAATATATACATTGTAGCCCTATTCCTAACACATTGTAAACACTGACAAATTATAGCTATTTGTCAAATATTAGCTCTAGATATCATGGTTTATTCATTTTCTCAGCTTCCTTTGCCAATAGTCTAACCCATGTATTCTTAGCTCTTCCATGAACTACAGTTAAGGTTATTTGTCTCTAACCTTTCCACCTTTCTGATCTACGCTGGATTATCTGTGGTTAGTTTAACATCATACATGTTCCCTTCTTACTCTTATAGTTGTTAAGCTATATTTCCCACAATTTTCTCCCACTAGAGTTAAGACAATCAAAAGCATGCAAGCAAGCCTCAGTGATTGTGCCAGAATTAGCGGTTAACTAAAAAGCAATACTGTAAGCAGCTTCAGATCATCCTGTGAGAACCACTTAGATGCTATTGGACACTGAAGTCATAATCAATGGCTTCATTTCAATTTCTTCAATTCTAGAGTTCCTTTACATTGTAATGTCTTTCCTAAGTTTTGGTCTTCCAGTCCTTTCAATGTTGATAAAGTTTCTGATTTTCTATTTCAATCCTTTCCTGTCTCAAATACCTAAAATGTGATTTTTCTTTCAATTTTCCCATACCTAATTTTAAAATCAGTAGTATGGTTCCTATTATCCTATGACACCTTAAACCAAGTTCCTATCAAACTTGAATGATTTCCTATAAAAAAAAATGTTCTATTATTAGAATCTCTATTTTAAACAGATGTTCCCACTGGTTAATTTTTCACTGCACATACTAGGATAGTATAATCAAAAATTGGTCCTAATCTTACTAAAAACAAAGAAACAATACCCAACTAACAGGAAGTATTTCCCATTCAGTACTCTCTCATCTGACTTTCATTTTGTGTATTTTCTTACTTTGGCTCTGATATTTGAATATATAATGTGCTGAATTTGTTTTCATATATGCCAAACTTTTCCTCTTTTCAGAGTTCTGTTTCCTCTGCCATATCTACATGATGTTTACTTGCCTACTGCTGTGTACTGATTTTTATGTGCTGAAGATATGTGTACTCATTCCCAGAAAATAATTTATACCAAATCCATGAAAGATATTATATATAAGAAAAAGTTGGTGTCTCATTTGCCCGACTCCACTAAGAAACTAAAGCTAACCATAAGTACTTAAGTTTAAACATACAAAGGCTTTCTTCTGGTTTCCCTGTGCTTTTAAGAACCAAGAGCAATTATTTCCCAAATAGGAACCATACCTAGAAATAAATTATTTCTTCCCAGTTTTCAAGACTCAAATTTATGTTCTTGGTAAAGGAGAAAAAAGATGGCAGAATAAAGTTAAATAACTTTTTCATTCCAAAACTGCCTTTCACCATAGACTTTCACTACATAGACCTGTTCTTTGTGATATCTAACATAGTTCCTCCACAAGGAGAGGTGAATGACAGAGGAGGGTGTCAATGGTATATCATTTACCTGTTTTTGTCTATAGTTTTCTTAATCCATAACTCACGCTTACTCATTTGTTTTCCTTTTTTTTTTCTGAAATTCTGGTAAAAAACATGTTTCATAGTCCCAATACTTCTTATTTGTATTCTTTACATAAGGGTATGTACTACATCATTAGAAGAATATGGCTGTGTGTGCTCATACTCCAGACCTAATACTCCCTTGATACATTTCCTCAGTCAAGTTATTTAAATTCTTTGTGACTCAGAGACACCCAGTTTATCACATTTTAGGAGTAGAATGAACGTAGGGCCTTTTCTATGCATTTGCAAGATTAAATAATATATGTAAAGCCACATAGAAAATTGTCATGCACAAAAATATATATTTCAGAAATGTTAGCTTATTAAAACAGACATGATTCTGAATGTCACTGACAATTGATTCTATTTTCCTCCAATTACTTGAGTCCAAAATTTCTACTTCCCTCTCACCAAATACTTCCATAACCTTGTAGTATCCTATATATGAATACAATTTTCTATTTCTTATCAAAATAATTGTTTTACTCTAGTGAGGATTAGCTCCCTGTTTCTGTGTGTGTGTATATATATGTGTGTGTGTACATATATCTGAGTGTATATATATATATATATATATATATTTCTTAATAACAATAGAATAACAATACACATATAAATGAGAATTTATGGCTTATAAATTCCTGTCTCATATAATGCTACTTTTAATCCTATACTATCCCTTTGAGATAAGAAGATTTATACTCATTTTTCAACAGTAAAACCAAGGTTTAGACAGGTAAGATGACTTGTTCAACAGTGCATTTGAAGTAAAGAATTCTGAAAACAAATCTGAATTCTTTTCTGCTTGTTTTTTATGTTTTGGCTTATTCTGTCCTAATTACCTGAAATTTCCAGTTAATATCATGCATATTCAACTTAATGTGAAAGTTCCAACTCAAAACATCACCCTTAAAAGATTCCCTAACTTTAAATATTTTAATTTATTTTTATGTCATGTTTTTCTATATAACTTCTACTATAAACTTAATTTAATTTCAAAAAATGAATAAATACAAGATTAAAATGTTGCACACCCAAATAAGTTGAACTTAAGGTAAATATTAATATTAATCTTGCTTGATTTTATGTCTTAATATATGAAAAATTCAGATTTAAGAATCAAAATATTACAGAGGAGTAATGTTCCACTCTATCTTTCTCCAAATACAAATACTGCTATTAATTTGGTTTCTATCTACATTGTCCTTTGAAATGTATTAACTATAATACTTTATAGTATACTATATACTATACTATAATACTTTAATATGGTTAATACACTTATAACATCATATGCATGTACACTATTAATGCACATACATTATTAATTTCCAGGCCTACATTATTCTATTACAGTGTATATGCATGCATATATACTAATCTTCACAATAAGATATGAGGCAAGTACTGTTAAGCTGATTTTTTCAGATGAAGAAACTGAAAAACAGAGGTTAAGTAACTTCTTATATGACAGACTGCTTAAGCGGCAGAACTAGGATTCAACCCAAGAGTTCTGGCCCTAAGTCTTTAAACTCTATTTTATTATTCAGCCTCATCATAGCACCTGACAGAGTTCTATATGGCTTTATACTTGTGAGCTTTCTCATCCACCAACATCATTCCTTTTCTTTTTAAAGCATAAAGTTCCATATTATACATTTATCATAGTTTGCTTAAATACTTTACGAGTGGATTTGTGTATTAATTATTTTCCAATTTGGTATTATTAAAAAAATAAAAGTTTTTCATCTATTGTTTCATGTGCATATATGAGCTTTTATTCCTAGTGTATGTCAGAAAAGTAGAAGAGATAGTCATAAGGTACATGACAAATTGTCTTTCAAATTTGGCTGTATTAATAGGCATTTTCAGAATCAGTGTATAGAGTGCCTTAAGAAGAGTCATGTCCTGTTACTGAATCAAGGCTACAAAATTCTATTTACTTTTAAAATATTCTTCAGATATAAATTATATGGACAGAGATTCTCACTAAGCTAAGATGTGAGTTGAAATTAGACTTCTTTCCCCCAGTGACTAATGCTCATACATAACATGGTTAAAAAGAATATGTAATAGATAATTAGGAATCAGAAGGAATTTTGTCTTTCTAGATGGTAAGAACTTGAGTTGCACAGGACTGACATGCAATTTTCTAAAGTTTGTATCATTTGTGTATTACTAATTTGAGACTTTCTTAACAAATAAAGAGAATAGTAAAAAAATACAATGGTAAAAGAGTAAAGAGCTAGTTTAAAACTTGTCTTGGGAATTTTGGATACAAGACTAGTATTTACCTAATGCAATATTTGTCACTCTCTACTGGATAATGATCTTATCCTTAGAGCAGCAGATTTTGTCTGACGATTGCTATATTCTTTCTTATGTGCATAATTTTTATTATTTTATTTGTTCTCAGCATTTTCTAACTCTTCTCTTAGAAGACATTCACTATTATAAATAATTTTAACAAATTTATTAATACAACATACATAACTATATATAAAAGTTATGTTAATATTTGTTTTTGATAAATTATAATAAGGTAAATAGAAAATTTCTAATTAGGGACATATTCACAAACTGTTTAATACCAATGTTCACCTGGTTGGGAGTTAAAGTGTAATTTAATTATTATTACTATTATTTTATTTCTGATTTTCAGTCTATGCTACAAAATAAGAAAAATCATGTATTTCCTGTTGTAAACCCTTGAATTACAGACATATTAAACATTGTCATATTTGCAAGCTCTTCAGTACTCTTAATAGTGAAGGTGACTTTGGAAAGACAGATGAAACATTTTTATTTTCATCAGGTAACATTATTTAGTATCTTCAAACAGTGAATGGTAGATAAATGATAGCTTTAGTCAAGAAAAAACTCAGGAAAAAAAAAGCATTTAGTGATTTTTAATGAGATGAAAACGGAATTTGATCCCAGAAGTGAAAATTGGAAATGTTAAGATAACTTTCATTAGTAAGTAGAAATAGTAATATATAAAATCATTTGTAGAAATAGGACATGTATACCATATGGTTATTCATGAGGAAAAATTCATGCCCTTGAAATACATTTCACTTAATGCATTCAACAGTTTATCATCAACTTCATCAATAGATTTGACAAACATTGGAAGAAATCACCTGTTAATCTAAAATATTTTAATCATTTCACTTTTAGATGCTCAATATTCTTGATCTTCCTTTGCTCTTTTTGGCTCATTTGACCTATATATAACTTTAAACAGCTCCGTGGCTGACAGACAGCCTATCTCATCATATGGTAAATGGTAATACACTCCATTACACAATAACTTTAAAATCATAGCCCCACTGAGAAGCTGCTCTAACAGTTTAACTACTCTCTTGGCAGATATCAGCCAATATCTAGATATATTAGCAGGAGAGTCTCTACTGACCACAGAAAGATCTGGGAGGGAATCAGGATCTTATTTCAATTCTTAGTACATATCCCTGGAAGTTCAAAATGCTCAATCTATTTTTGATTAAATGTGTACAGAAAAAAAAATTCAAAATTTTTATATCAGAACAAAATCTGCCCACAGCTCTGTCTTTGGTAAGTATACCAAAAATTTTTGATATTCATATATCAAAAAAATATCATTGTAAGATATGTAACTTTTAAAAGTTTACTTGTTTTACATAACAAGGGCTGCATATGGCATAATATGAAATTGTCAGAAGGAATAGTGGTGCCATGAGGATTATTAGCTGTATTGAAATATTCAAATAATATTTTAAACCTTGCAGAAATTACCAGTGGCATGTTATTTTTTATTTAATGATTATTTTTCATTCAGAGAGCAACATACAAATATATAATTGTGTAGCAATATAAAAATCAGCAATAACAGATTAGTAGACAAATACACAGTATTTGTTTCTTTTTTATTCTCTTAATCCCATGGCTGCAGCCAACAGCATGGTGGAATAATACATTTCACTTAGCTGATATACAAACATTTTCTATTTTTGTTTCCACTTTTAATCATAACATATTTTTAAGGACACATTTTAGAAATAAATGAGGTAGTTAAGTGTGGGACTTTGAATTCGTTGGAAGAAAGCCATTATACATACACACAGACATGAGTGGATTTATAAAGAAAATTACTCTGGACTGGAACTGGTCTGGTATTCATTTGAACATCCTGATAATAATGTAATTATTTTCCCTGTCACTTATTATTGGTGTTAACAATTTACAGAAGAATGTAAGAACTCTCTCATAGGATATATCAATGATTTTCAGCATCTGGCTTTAGAAATGTTTTATGTATAAAAATAGAGAAATTGGTTGGCTTTTACAACTTTCACAATTTTAATTAAGAAAATAATTTGCCTTTTCTTCAAGCCTAGTGGCTGCCTAGAATTGGCATCACATCATTCTCATGAATAAGGTAGCCATTACTGCATGACATGCTCTACGGAGACTGTAAGTCACAGCAAAGTATAATGAGAAGAGCCACCGAGGAGCAAATAAAGACTGCAATTATGTGTCCTTGTAAAGGACAAGTCTCCTTTACTTCTATTGGAAAGGTGTAACCAAGATGGAAAAAGCTAAAATGTTGAAAAACTCCAAATAAAATGTGTATACCCCTTATTCACAATTCTTAAACAATAATTTATCTTAATTAATATAGGGTGTTTTTAGCATTAAAGTTTATAATTTTAATACATTAATGAATCAAAAATAAGACAAATATTGTGTTTCAATTCACAGACTATCATGCAAATATACAAAGAATTAGATAACACAAAATGAACAGTTTTGTTTTGTTTTGTTTTAGGGATGGAGTCTCGCACTGTCACCCAGGCTGGAGTGCAATGTGATTTCGGCTCACTGCAACCTCGGCCTCCCGGTTTCAAGCGATTCTCCTGCCTCAGCCTCCTGAGTAGCTGGGATTACAGTATTTTTAGCAGAGACAGGGTTTCTACTAAAAATGGCCTGGTTGGTTTCAAACTCCTGACCTCGTGATTCACCCCCTCAGCCTCCCAAAGTGCTGAGATTACAGGCTTGAACGACCTCGCCAAATAGTTGTTTAATTTAGGCCATTACTAATACTTGATGAACAAACCAACTATATACTAATAATGCATTCCTTCTAGTGCCTTTTAGTTCCCTCCATGTCTTGGCTAAACAGTTCATTTATTATTAGCAGTAAATAACATTCCATTTTCTGAATGCACCACAGTTTATCCTTTAACTTACCAAAGGACATCTTGGTCACTTTTAAGTTTAGAATATTATGGATAATGTTGCTATAATAAACATTTGGGAGGTGTTTTTGTGAACATGTTTTCTACTTATTTGAATATACACCTAGGTTGTTGAAACAATATAGTGAGCATGTTTACTTCTGAAAACAAAATCTGTTTTCCAAAGTGGCTGTAATATTTTGTGATTTTTCCCAGAAGGAATGAGAGCTCCTGTTACTTCCCATGTGTGTCAGCATTTAGTGTTGTCAGTGTCCTGGATTTTAGTTATTTTAGTAAGTGTGTAATGGTATCTCATTGTTTTCTTTTCCATTTCCCTGATGACATATATACATAGCATCTTTTTAGATGTTTATTTGCCAGCTATAAATCTCTTTTGGTGAATTACTGATTAAAGTATTCGGCCTTTTTTTGATTGAGTTACTCAGTTTCTTATTATTGAGTCATTGGGTTCATGTTCTTAACTATTGAGTTAGTAGGTTCATTGTTTATTTAGGATAACAGGCCTTTATGTGATATTTCTTTGGGAAATGTTTTCTCCTCATCTGTGCCTTCTTGTTGTTTTCCCTTGACAGTGATTTTTCATAGAGAAAAATAATTAAATGTTAATAAATCTCAGTTTATCAATTATTTCTTGCATGGATTATACCATTAATGTAGTACCTAAAAAGTCATTATCAAAATCAAAGTCATCTAGATTTTCTCCAATATTATCTTTCAGAGGTTTACACTTTCCTTTTACATTTAGGTCTGTAATCTGTTTTGAGTTCATTCTTGCAAGGTCATAAATTCTATGTCTAGATTCACTTTTTTAGCTGTGGATGGCCTGTTGTTTTAGCACCATTTGTTTAAAAAGCAACAACAACAACAAAAACAACAAACAAATACTTCATCAACGATTATTTGACTGTATCTATGTAGGTGCATTTCTGAGATCTCTATTCTGTCTCCTTAGATTGGCTATTATTTAGCCAATGTCACACTGCCTTCAATACTGTAGCTTTATAATTATTCTGTGGTCAGAAAGTAGTAGTTCTTCAACTTTGTTGTTTTTAAATATTGTGTTGGCTATTCTGGCTTTTTTGCCTTTTCATAAAATAGTATAATCATTTTGTTGATATCCACAGAATAACAAGCTGGGATTTTGATTGGGATCACATTGAGCCTATAGATCAACTTGGGAAGAAATGGCAACTTCAGAATTGTGTATCTACCTATCCATAAACAAATCTTTCTCTTCATTTATTAGTTCTTTTGTTTCTTTCATTGAAATTTTGTGATTTTTATAAAAGTTGTACTTTTTTTTAGATTTATGCCTCTGTATTTCACTATTTTGGATGCCAATGTAAAGACATTGTGTTTTTAATTTTACTTGTTCATTGCTATATACAGAAATATAGTTGACTTTTATATATTAATCTTGTAACTTACAATGATGAAATAATTTTTATTTGACCCAGGGTTTTTTTGTTGATTCTTTTTTATTTTCTACATAGATGATCATGTCATATGTGGATAAAGACAGTGCAATTTTTTGTTGCTAATTTGTATATGTTTTATTTCCTTTTCTAATCTCACATTGTAAGTTTAGATTTCTGGTATTGTAAGAGGGGACATTCTTGTTTTGTTCCTGATGTCAGTGGGAAAGCTTTTATTTTTCTCACCATTTAGTATGATATTAACTGCAGGTTTTTAAATGATATTCTTTATCAGTTTAAGGAAGTTTCATTCTATTTCTTGTAGACTGATTTTTTTGTCATGAATACATCTTGAATTTTGTAAAATGTTTTCTCTGCATTTATATTTTCACGATTGTTTTTCTTTAGCCTGTTGATATGATGAATTGTATTCACTTATTTTCAAATGTTGAATCATTCTTGCATATTTAGGATAAGTCCAACTTAATTGTGTGATTTGTAGTTCTTTTTATATATTGCTGGATTTAATTTACTAATATTTTATTAAAGATTTTTACAACTATGTTCATGAGAGATATTGGACTGTAGTTTGTTTTCCATAATATCTTTGTTTGATCTGGGTATGAAATTTTTTAATTATTTATCTAGTTTTTTATTAGTATATACAAATGCAATTGATTTATTTGTATGTTGAGTTTGTATCCTGAAATGTAAATGATTTTATTTGTTCTAGTAGCTTTTTTGTGTGTAGTCTTTAGTGTTTTCTACAGAGAAAATCATGTCATCTGCCAAAAGAGATAATTTTGCTTTCTTTTCAATTTCAATACTATTTACTTGTTTTTCTTGCCTAGCTTTTCAACCTAGGGTTTTCAGTAATACACTTAATAGAAGTGGCAAGTGAAGATAGTCTTGTCTTGTTCATCATTTTAGAAGAAAAGATTTCAGTTTTTCATTATGGTCTATAATGTTAGCTGTGGTTTGTTATATACGGCCTATATTATGTTGAAGTGTATTCCTTCTATATTTAATTGGATATGCATTTTTATCATTTAAGAGTGTTGGATATTGTCAAATAGGTTTTCTGCATCTACCGAGAAGACCATGTGATTTTCATCCTTCACTGTGTTCAAGGAGGCATATTTCATTAATTGATTCACATATGTTGAACTATCCTTTCCTCACAGGGATAAATTTCATTTGATTATGATGTATAATCCTTTTAGTATGCTGTTGAATTAGGATTGTTAAAATTATGTTGAAAATTTTTGTATTTATATTTATGATGGCTATGGCTCTGTCATTTTTTTTTCTGTCATTGTCTGGCTTTGGTATTTGTTTCAGCAAATTAAGTGTACTCATATCTGGATATTTTAAATGCAAGTGGTTATTCTCTAAAAGATGGAGTTAATGTCAGAAAATTACTTAACAAGGAAAATTTGACTTCTTCCTTTCCAATTTAAACACTTTTCATTTATTTCTCTTGCCTAATTGCTCTGGCGGAATTGCAGTATGACATTGAAAAAAAGTAGTGAAACTTAGCATCCATATCTTGTTCCAGATCTTGGAGGAAAGGATTTCAATTTTTTTTTTCATTCAATGTAATACTAGCACTGTGTTTGAAATATTATTATATAGCCTTAATTATTTTAAGATATGTTATTCCTATATTCAGTTTTTTGATAGTATTTTCATCATTAAGATATGTTGAATTTTATAAAATGCCTATTTGACCAAATGCTCATATGGTTTTTGTTTTTAATTCTAGCAATGTAATGTATCACATTTATTGATTTTCATATGTTGAACCATTCTTACATTGCTAGATGAATTATGCTTGATTATAGCGAATCTTCACTGTGTTGTTGAATTCAATTTGTTAACATTTTATAAAGAATTCTGAAATTTTGATCTTCAGAAATATTAACCTGTACTTTTCTTTTTTATTGTATCTTTGTCGGATTTTGTTATTAAGGTAATGATGGTCCATAACTAAATATGGAAGTATGATCTCACCTTCAATTTTTTTTTAAATTACTTGAATAGAAGTAGTATTAGCTTTTTAAATGTTTGTTAAAACTCAGCAGTAGGGATGGGTGCAGTGGCTTACTCCTGTAATCCCAGCACTTTGGGAGTGGGAGGCAGGTGGATCACAAGGTCAGGATATCGAGACCATCCTGGCTAACAAGGTGAAAAACCCCGTCTCTACTAAAAATACAAAAAATTAGCCAGACGTGGTGGCATGCGCCTGTAGTCCCAGCTACTCTGGAGGCTGAGGAAAGAGAATTGCTTGAACCCAGGAGGCAGAGGTTTCAGTGAACCAAGATCATAGCCACTGTACTTCAGGCAGGGTGACAGAGAAAGATTCTGTTTAAAAAAAAAAAAAAAAAAAACTCAGCAGTAAAGCCATCATAAGGTTTTGACCTTTTTTATTACTGCAACTAATCAATTAATTTGTAAGATGGTAGTATTAAGATATCCAAATATTTTGTACATTTGTCAATTTTACATTTTATCTTTAGTGTCAAATTTTAAACATCTTATATTGTGTGCATCTGTATTTGAGATTATGTTACCTCTTTGATTCCTTTACCGTTTAATTAATATGAAATGTTTTTCTTTGTGTCTGTTAACATTTTTCTCTTAAAATCAATTTTTTGACTTTAATAGAGTCATAACTTCTTTCTCATTTTTAGTGTTTTCATGGCATACATTTTGCCAACCTTTCATATTAAACGATACTTCTTTATATTTAAAGTGTTTGCCTTCTATTATTGTAGTAATTTGTGTATATATACATAAAATTTTCATTTTAATTTTAAGTGTACAATTCAGTGACATCAACTACATTCACTATGTTAATAGTAATGCAACACTACGTTACACTATGTCACTATGTTAATGTGAAGGTAATGTAACAATATAAATGAAATTATCTCTATCAGTTATAAAATAGTTATATCCTTCCAATGTAAAACATATATATATATATTTTTTTTTTTTTTGCATTTTAGGTTTTGGGGTACATGTGAAGAACATACAATATTGTTGCATAGGTACACACGTGGCAGTGTAATTTGTTGCCTTCCTCCCCTTCACCTATATCTGGCATTTCTCCCCATGCTATCTCTCCCCAAATCCCCACCCCCCACGGGCCCCCCCCCCTGTCCCCCCCACACTCCCCCCTGGGTATGGCTGCCCGCCCGGGGGGCGGGGGGGCCGCGGGGCCGAGATAGCATGGGGAGAAATGCCAGATATAGGTGAAGGAGAGAAAGGCAACAAATCACACTGCCCCCAAACCTAAAATGCAATAAAAAATAAAATAAAATAAAATAAAAAGCCCCCACTCCTACTTCCCACTTCCAGTCC
>CAUYQU010019029.1:0-18534 GCA_963574635.1 Cheracebus regulus
TGTGGCTCCTTCTCCGGGAATCTCCCAGTCTGTGGGCATCAAAAATTCGTCTGCAATTGCGGCATCCACTCCCTCTCTGCGCTTTCACTGGGAGCTACAATCCTGAGCTGCTGCTACGTGGCCATCTTGGATCTCTCTCCCTAATCTGCCTTTATATAATACCATATTGCTTCACCTATAAGACATGTACCTTATAACAAAAGATTTCCGATACCTCCACCTTTGCCCTTGGAGCATTTGTGTCATTCACTTCATTTATCCCTTTACTATAATCACTGAATACGTTGTCACTATTATTACCTTAAAGAAACAGTAATCTTTTAAATCAATTAAGAATAAGAAAAATTTTCAAAATTTATTTGATCTTCATTTATGTCTTCTCTGACACTCTTCTTCATGTAGGTCTGAAACTCTGACCTATATAGTTTTTCTTCTCTTTGAAGATCTTTCAACACATCTTGCAGGGCCAGTGTACTGACAACAAATTCCCACAGTTTTGTTTGAGAAAGTCTCTATCTCCCCTTCACTACTGAAGGACAATTTTGCTGGATACAGAATTCTGGGTTTCTGTGTTTTGTCTTTCAACATGTCAAATATTTCCCTCCACCCTCTTCTTATTCTTGCTTGCAATGTTTCTGACAATAAGTTCATGGTAATTCTTAAAATTGTTTCTCTATAATAGTTTTTTACTTTCCCTTTGGTTACCTGAGCTTCCTGCATCAGAACTTTTCAGCCTCTGATTAATTTAAAAAATTTATTGGCAATTTTTGCTTCAAATATTCTTTTTGCATCATTATCTCTTTCTTTACCTTCTGATGTTTCCATTATACATGTGCTACATCTTATTATATTATGCCATAGTTATTGGATATTCTGGTTTATGTTTCCCCTTTGCATTCATTTTGGGAAATTTCTGTTGGGCCATCTTCAAGGTAACCGAATCATTCCTAGGTTGTGTCAGCTCTATTGAGTTTTCTCAATTTTTGTTGCAATGGTTCAGATTTCCTGCATTTCCATTTGATTCTCTCTAGTGTTTCCTTCTCTCTGCTGACATCCACCTGTTCTTGTACATTGTCTACTTTTTCCACTAGAGCTTTTAACACAATAATTGTACTAATTTTATATTTTCTGTCTGATAATTTCCACATCGGGGTCATAACTGAGTCTGCTTACAATGCTTCTTTTGCTTCTTTAGACTGTGCTTTTCCTTGTCTCTGGTATACTTTGCATTTTTGTTGTTGTTGTTGTTAAAAGGAAGACTATTAGACAATAGGAACTGAAATAAATAGACCTTTAGTATGAGATTTTTGTGTTAATCTGGCTGGGTGTTAAAACATTGTTTACTGTTTGCTCTAGATGTAGGTGCCAAAGGCCACAGATTCCTTTACTATCCCTTTTATCCCTCCTCTTGACTTTGAACTTCCCTGCACATCCTCTTCAGAAAGAGTGTTTACCAAGAATAATCAAGAAAAACAAGGAGGGATAATATAAATGATCAATATCAGGAATGTAAAGGGATGATACTACAGATGAGACAGATATTTAAAGGGTAATAAAACAATATCAGAAACAATATTATGCCAGTAAGTTTGGTTACTTAGATCCAGTGGACAAAATTCCTGTAAAACACTATTTAAGAAAACTGTCTCATAAGGAAATAAAACAACTAAATATCCCTATATTTATGAAACAAAAGGCAGTTATAACAAAAACTCTTTCTATAGTGGAAGTTTTGGGATAGATACTTTATGAATTTTATCAAATATTTGAGGAGAAAAGTTTAACACATATGTACAGTTTTAGAAATGCCAGTTTACTGTCATACCAAAATTAAAGATATTACACAAAGAGAAAAACAAAGGGCAATTCCTTAATGAAAATAAATGCAAAATAAGCTATTAAAATTTTAAAAATTAAACCTATCAATATATAATAAATTATAATGCATCATAAAAAAAGTGTATTTTATCTCAAGGATATAACATTGGTTCAACATTTAAAACTCAATCACCTTCCTCTTCCTTGAGAAAAAAATCTATTTTCTTGAGAGGAAAAGGAGGAGGCACCTCGTTCAGGTGGCTGA
Organism: Cheracebus regulus; assembly: GCA_963574635.1. Taxonomy (NCBI): domain Eukaryota; kingdom Metazoa; phylum Chordata; class Mammalia; order Primates; family Pitheciidae; genus Cheracebus; species Cheracebus regulus. Next base: position 2,084 of record CAUYQU010019029.1, read on the forward strand.
TGCCCACGAATGCATAAATCAGACTTGTAACTGAGGCTTCCATACAAATGGATTTTGCACTGGCCCTTAGAGATAATCAGTCAGAGAAGGCTTTAACACTCCCTATTTCCACTTCTCTGAGATTGCTAACCTTATCATATGTCTTTAGGCATTAGTCTACAATGGTCTTAAAAAGCTCTGACTGATTTCTTGGTGTGGTTTCTCTTCTGCTTTCTTGAGGAGAAAAGTTTAACACATCTGTACACAAATGGCTGGGTACAAGTTAATTTTTTTGTAAAGAACCATTTGGTAAACATCTTTAGGTTTTGCAGCCAGATGGACTGTCCTGCAGCTATTTAACTTGACGTTGCACCATGAAGCAGATACTGACAATGCAAAAATAAATAAGCATAGGTGTGCTTCAGTAAAACTTTATAAAAGCAAATGATGTGTTAGGATTGGCCCATTGGCAGGAATTTGGCAACATTTTGCTTAGAATATCAAATTGATGGGAACTTTTCCTGAAGACTTTGAATGACCATGAGGATTAGTATCAGATTATAAAAAGGTATACAGGTTCATTCACACATTTTTCGCTATATCAGGAATTTTTGTATATTCTACTAACGACCTTTCTGTGTGATAGCACAAATTCCCAATTGTTGGCCACTGCCACAGAGTGGGGGGAAATGCACATTTTTAAGCATTTCTTTGCTTCATCTATGAAAATTTCACCTTCACAGTATGAATTATGGAGCATGGTCCTAAATTTTTCTTATTGGCGACAGTAATTTGTGTGTTGTACACTGGAGTCCCAATTGAGGACATTACTGAATATAAAATGATTTTAAGTAAAAAGACAGAAAATGTTTTGAAATATGGTCATAACTTCCAAGGGTCCTCTACCCTTTGACCCCTGGATTGGGGATCTCCATGACCTCCCTAATATCCCTCTTTACTTACTGCCTTAAGGCCAACTCAATGTATCCACATAAACAGCAACCCAAAGCCAGTAAAAGATCATCACGAACACCAGAAGTGTTTATTGCTATCATTCCAGATCCTCTTTGCTTTTTTTTGACTTACTCCTCTTTGATAGTTACTCATATAGTTTCAAATCCAGAGTTCAGCTAATCTCTCCATGGCCCTAGTTTGGATTAAAAACAATCAGCTTTCTTTGGATCTGTAGATGGCTTTGGATAGTACACGTTCACTATCTATGGAGTCTCCTTTCCATCATGGCCACATCCTGCTTGCAGATCTGCTGCTGGGTTAACATAACATCATCTGCTAGATGATGCCATTTATTTGACATCCTGGGGTTACGGCACTCTAAAGGGCACCCACTGCCCTTTACAGAGAAAAATACATTGCTGAGCAAAGGATTAAACAGGATCCCTATGCTACCAGAAGTTCAGTGCATTTTCCAGGATTTTCAAGGCTTCATTGCTGTCAAGTTCTGAGCCCTACGATCGACTTGTGTTTACCCATGAATAATGCAGAAAACATGAGTAATCACAAATCTAATCATTGAGGTAAAGTAACCCAGTCACAGACAAAAGGACAGCTAGTGTTAAACTCCTTTATATAAATTTGTGGAACAATGTACATATTCATAACGACTTTCTGATCTGGAAAGCCCCAGGTGTGTCAGCTATTAACAATTGGATGAATACTTCAGGTCACATTTAAACAAACAGCAATTTTATACCAGGCATTTCCCCATCCAGGAGATGCAGTAAAGTACTGGTAGTAACAGACACTTCTACCAAGATCTCCTCCCACCACTGCCACTCTGTGCACAGGAAAGGGGGGAGAAGCCACCTTGCTTCTCTTATATTTGAGCATTATTTAAGGGAATATAGGGCTCTAAGGACCCACATGTAAGTCTGCTGGGTAAGAAAGTTCTAATGTTGGAACTCCCTTCAGCTGTTAAATTTTGTAAAAAAAAAAAAAAAAAAAAAAAAAAAAAAATATATATATATATATATATATACTGATTTATTTGTATTTACATACATTTATGAGACACAAATGTAATTTTGTCAGAGATTTTGCGTACACATCACCGGAAAATTGTTCATTGTGCCCATGAAAGTAATTTCTCACCCCCCATTTCCTCTCACCACACACTTCAGCCCTCTTCAAAAGGAAACTGTTCCTTTTCTCTAACAGAAACGAAACCTAAAAACAGTGGTGGGAGGAGTTTCCACATTGTTTCCTAACGCCATTTTCTCTGGGGCAATAGCAGAGCAGTAGAGAACCAGCACTAGTCAGATTACTAAGTGACTCAACCAAGGCCTTTTTTTCTTGTTATCTTTGCAAATACTTCATTTTCTTAGCATTTCAGAAAATCACAACATCCTACTGTTCTGTTTCTGGGAACTTTACTGATTTATCTCCCCACGTGAACAAAATAAGCATTGATTCCTGCATTTCTGAAAATCTCAAGATCTGGACCACTGTTGAAAAAATTTCCAGTGAGGTGAGTACTGTTGCTAGTTTTGTAAATAAGATCTTGTTACTTCTTTGAAGTCCCCAGAATCGCAAGGGGACAATCAGTATTGGTTATTCAGGGTCATGGGGAGGATGGGAATAGGGCTGGGTTTTCCGAAAAGTGAAAACTGAGTTGCTTGATGTAAATCCTTCACTTAGGAAGATAACAGGCATCCTTTATGCCACCGCAACTGAGGACTGAACAAGAGAAAAGGCATTTTGACCATTGCAGATTTTAAAACTAATTTTCTGAGTATGTATTGGCATTCGTTGATGTTTAGAAGACGGCTTTGGTTATGTTGACCGGAAGACGTGTTGGAAACTCGGTAGCTGTGGTGGGTTCTCAAGATAGTGACATGAAAAAAGTATCGTGAAAGAAGTAAAAAACACATCTGAGCATAGAGCTGTATTATGTGCTATCATCCCAATTTTACAAAACATGAGAACAAATGTACACATACAGTGGAAAATTTTTTTCAGTTTCACAGTTATTCAAGTACATGGTATCTTAAGATTTTCATAAGTATGTTGATCTTTTACTGTAGCTCCATGCTACACCAGGTACTAGAGGTAGAATTTCAGTCATTTTGGAATTACTCTTTGCCCTCCTGAAAGTTAATGATTTTTTTTTCCTTGTGGCAAGGTATAGGGAAGTAAAGGCGGAGTCAATTAGGAAAAGGTTGCTACTGTTTACTTTTCAAATTTTTAAAAGATGTTTTCTATAGCCTGGTACAATATTTCATGTGTGCTTAAATGGAATGTGATATTTTCAAATGTTGATTTCAGAATTTTATGTATATATTAGATAAATGTTGTTTGTTAATTATGTGTTCAAATTTGTTTTATCATTACAGATTTTTTTTTACCTTGTTCATTTAGTAATTGAAACATAAATTGAAATCTCCTATTTTGGCTGGGAACTGGGGTTCATGCCTATAATCCCAGTGCTCTGGGAGATCAAGGTGAACAGATCACTTGAGGTCAGGAGTTCCAGACCAGCCTGGCCAGCATGGCGAAACCCCGTCTCTACTAAAAATACAAAAATTAGCTGGGAGTGGTGGTGAGTGCCTGTAATCCCAGGGACTCAGGAGACTAAGGAGAATCAGAGGTTGGGAGGCAGAGGTTACAGTGAACTGAGATTGTGCCACTTCACTCTAGCCTGGGCAACAGACTGAGACTCTGTATCCAAAAAAAAATGTTTTTTCTCAGTAGTTCTCTCACAATCACGTATATATTAGGCGTATGTATAATGTATATTCACACACATAATTATATGTATATATAACCATGTATACAAACATGTACACACATAGAAATAAATATATGTGTGTATAGTGGAATGTGAGATTTTAAAATGTTGATTTCAGAATTGTATGTATTAGATAAATGTTAAGTTTATTATGTTCAAACATATCATTACAGATTTCATATACATATGTGTGTGTAGTTAGGTCTGTGCATGTGTGTGTATATGAAGAGAAATATATAGTAATAATTATAGGACCACGAAGCACTATAAAATAATAATAAATACTATCATTAGATAAATTAGATAAATTTATAACTAAAACTGTTATAATTTCCTAGTTGAACCTTTTATCATTATAAGGTATCTGAAGTTACTTTTGGGCTTAAGGTATATTTAAATTTACACAAACATAGATAAATTAGTGATTCTTTGCAAGATAATTTTTAACAATTTTTTTCACCTTTTGTTAATAACATGTATTTATATTTCTTAAATCAAATTTGATGGAAGTTGTCACTTAACAGATCAGACCTTTTAGGTATATGCTGGTAATTAACAATCTGCTATTTTTAATTTATGACACTTCTGTATTATCTCACTAAGGCAATTACTTTAGTGAATTGTCCTGTTCTTTTTCTTCCCTCCCTTTACCATGCTGTTAGAATTTCTGTTTCTCTTCTCTTTGATCAGGGCTTTCTTTTTAAGACATTAGGAACACTTAAAGTTTATTTTTCACTTTTCCTATCTTTTGGCTGACGGCATTTTAAATTTTATTTATTGTTTTCTTATTAAATATTTTCAATAGATTTTTTTGTGTGGTATGAGTCTTTGTCTTGCAAAAAGACCGAGGCCCTGAGTATCAGATGATAGTTTTTGAGACTCTTCTGTTTAAATATCATTTTGCCTAAATTAAAATTCTAAATTTAAAATTATATTTTCCCTCAAGACAAGATGAAAGCCCCTCTCCTGGAACTGTGGAGCTAGACATATTTTGAAATAAAGAATCTGGAGACTTTAGAAAGGCTATTTAGTATATATATTCTAAATATTATATTATTAGAAACTCCATTGGGATATAAATACCCCAAAATCAAAAGTACTAATATTGCCCAACAAAACATGTGAAGGTTCACATTTAAGTGAAATAAAGATTATACATAGCCTCCTGTCACCTCAAATCTCTTTCATTTTGCAAATAAATTTTGCTATCACACTCATAAAATAAGTCAAAATTTTCCACTAAAATTGTTTTTTGTTTTGTAATTGATATGGAACTTTAGACCAGCATGACATAAAAATGACTCCATTGTCCTGCTTCAGACAGTTTCGCTATTGAGAATCACTCTCAATCTGATTCTTGAATCTTTGTAGGTGATCTATTTCTCATTTCTGAAGGCTTGCAGAGTATTTTTGTTTATTATATCCTTCAGTATCACTATCATGTGTTTTTGTGTAGATTTTCCCCTCCTTCTCTGGACCTTTTCAATTCAAGGACACTCATGCTCTCGTAAGAAGGAATCAAAGGAAGCAATTTTTTTTTTTTTGAGACAGTCTCGCTCTGTCTACACTCCAGTCTGGAGTGTAGTGGTGCAATCTTGGCTCACTGCAACCTCCACCTCCCGGGTTCAAGCGATTCTTCTACTCAGTCTCCCGAGTAGCTGGGACTGTAGGCACGTGCCACCACGCCTGGCTACTTTTTTGTATTTTTAGTAGAGACGGGGTTTCACCGTTCAGTCAGGATAGTCTTGATCTCTGGACCTCCTCATCCACCCGCCTCAACCTCCCAAAGTGCTGGGATTACAGGTGTGAGCTACAAAGCCTGGCCCAATTTTAGTAGCCCCAGAAATTTAAATATCTTAGTTATACAAAAGGTACACAAAGACATCATTCCTAAAATTAAAACATTCATTAACTTAAAAAGAAACTGGAATCCATACCATGCACTGTCACCATGGAAGCGCACAGATGTCAAAAGGCGTGACACTCTGTCCATAAGAGGATTCTAAAATCTACCAGGAGACAAAGCCTCAGTCGAGTCTTAAGTTTGTATGGGAAGTAGTCAAAGAAAGAAATGTGGGAATGGCTTTCCAGGCAATAAGAAAGAGCAAGCAAAGTCATGAGGCACGAAGATGTAAGGTGTGTTGTATCTTTGTGGAGCATAGATACGAGGGATACAAAAGTACCAGAAGTAAAAAAGATAACAGCTTATTCAGCACTTTCTGAGACAGTACAGGAAGCAAGGAATTTTTGGAAAGCAAAAGGAGAAATAATTGAGGATTTCAGTGGAATAGAAATGTGGCTTATAGAGAGAAAACTGGCTGTGCGAAAAGAAATAATTAGACAAGTCAGAAGGAAGAAAAATAAAACAACTAGTAAAATAATTCCAGTGAATACATGCTGTGTTGCTGCACGAGAAAGCATGTGGATTTTCAGCAAAGGGATGGTTTTATGGATACGGAGAACCGAAGCCACGGTCTAGCACCGAAGAAAGGAGGATGCTAATGAGAGCCAGCCAGGGAAGATTCAAGGATAGGGTTGGTGCCCCAGCATGACACTGTAGTGCTGTAGCAGAAGGTCATTCATGTAAGGTGGGAGGCTGCAGCCCATTTACATATAGGCCAGTTGAGTCATAGTGGGAAGATTGAAGAAACAGGTAGGCTTTGGGGGATGGGCTCCAGCCCCAGTAAAGGATAGAAAGAGGAACCAAGTGCTTTGACACTGCATAGCCCACACTCTAAACACTGAGACAATTGCTTGTTCTCGGACGTCCCTCTAACACATGGACCCAGCTCCACTATCCTCATTCAATGGGAAGAATTTCTTAGACATTGCTAACACAGCAGTTCTTCACTCAGTTTTTCCAGTAACACATTTGGTCATTAAGTCCTTTATTACACATATTCTGAACAACTCTTTCATATGGGCCACTCACTCACATAGGCATTCATGTTCTTTTAAATTGTCTGTATACATGTGTAACACTGTATGCCATTTTTCTCTTGTAGGCTCACTTATATCTGCAAAGATGGGAAAAAAATACAAGAACATTGTTCTACTAAAAGGATTAGAGGGCATCAATGATTATCATTTTAGAATGGTTAAGTCCTTACTGAGCAGCGATTTGAAACTTAATCCAAAAATGAGAGACGAGTATGACAAAATTCAGATCGCTGACTTGCTGGAAGAAAAGTTCCCAGCTGATGCTGGTTTGGGCAAACTAATACAAATTATCAAAGAAATACCAACACTTGGAGACTTTGCTGAAACTCTTAAAAAAGAAAAGTTAAAAGGTAATTGGGAAGAGTGAACACCTACTCCCTGCAACCATCCCCAAATCTTTCCCAACCTTGATTAGAGCCTCACCCCTTCACAGTTGATATGTGTTTTCTCCAATTTGTGACTCAACAGCTGAGACAATGCTGGTACTTCAGATGCCAGAAGTTGACAATTTACTGCATTCCACTACTAGTGTGGATTGATGTATTTCAGAGTGTGTGTTTGGGATTAGAGAAAGAACAAAAGTGACAGGGAGTTGAAGGGGGACTGAGACTTCCAGTACATTAGAAAGCTTATATGATGATAAAATCATAAAAATTGTTGTTTAAATTCAAGATATGTACATTTAACCAATTAATGTATCTGTTCTATTGAGACTAACCCAGCATTACCCTGCATAATTGAAAAAAAATGCAGTACTTAAATGTGAGACTCCCTCTCAGAAATATGATCTCGCCTCTTGTTGTGTTGAGTTAAAAAAAGGATTTTAAAAAGTCTAAGTCCAAAATAAGTATAACCTGCCTCATGGAAACCTTTCACTGGTTTCTATAATTGGAATAGCTTACCTGGGGAATGTGACCAAGCAGTCCGCGTCATGGAAACACTAGTTGTTAAAACTTTAAACTTGGGAAAGAGTTGACCGAGGCACATGGAGTTCAGAGGACAGGAGGCATGTGCTCAGTGCACAGGGGTGGAGTGAGGAAAGTGCTGAGGAGCATGAATCAGGGCCTGTGCCTGCCTTGTGACTGCTGGTCTCCTTGAGGCCAGGCTGGGCTAATGCAGTAGACGTAGACTAAAGCCCAGCTAAACCCTCAAGCAGGAACTGAAAGCAAATTGTATTGAAACTGCTTCAGCTGTCAGAGATCGTTGGTATATCTTCCTTTTTTCTGCATTGGTTGTGAATAAAATTGAATCTATTCCAGCACAAGGACAAACCCCATCAAAAAAAAAGAAGCGGGAAATGGATCCTGCTTCACCTGCACGCTCCACAATCAGCACTGTCACAGCTAAAGGAGCAGAGGCTACTCCTGGAAATCAGGTAAGCTTCAGGAAGAGGAGCAAGCTTCAAGTCCCACAGAGGAAGTTCTGCATGGCTCTTCCACTCAGCCTCTCTAGCAGACAGTTACTTCTTCATGTTTCCCATCAAGCTTCAGATTTACCAAACTGTATGATAATTGATCATCTTATTGATGATGAAACCAGTGAACCAAACACATAAGTAATGATATAATTATATCAACCAGTGAGCCAAACACATAAGTAATGATATAATGGCTCATTTGTGATGTCCCTGTTCTAGTAGAGAGGATTGTAAGCATGAGAATGAGGTAAGTAAATACTTTGTCCTAGTTTGTAAAAACCTAGTTTTTCTAATCCCAAGTCAGCACATCCCATAACAGAAATAATTTGAGAAATAATGTGTATAACATTCTCTTCTTTCTTTGTTTAATGAAACTACCTATGCCCACATCTTACAACTGGCCGGAGATGGGCAGCACCCTCCCATGTTTCCATGAAGCATCTTGTTAGGTATCATGAAACCACTACCCAATAATGACAATGTGCTGTACTTCAATTGGCACTGAAAATGAGTAACAGAAAAACCAAACTACTTGCAGAAAAGAAAAATCTCAACCAAAAAAGAGACTGAAACCAAAAAGAGTAAGATGTCCGGGAAGCAGACTCAGCCTCGCTGTCCTGCAGGAGTCAGCTTGTTCGCAGCTGTGGGCCATTCCCCACCGCCCCAGCCCTCATCAGCCGCTCCACCCAACGCTTTCTCCATGGAGGTACGCTCTTCCTGGTCCCCTTTTCCTTTGTTTTCTTCAACCCAAAGTACAGGAATGATTTCATCTGTTAGTAAATTGCATCCATAATTTACTGGTTAACCAAATGTACGTATTGAGAAATTTTAATCTATTGCTTCCACAGGGATACTTGATGAACTTCACATTATCTCTGACTTCAGGAAGTTTTCTGTCCTGCATTGTTTGGGGAAGGGAGACAGAGCTGTGGAGTACACAACTGTCGGCTGTGGGCTCACTGTCTACTCTCTCATCTCCTTCATACCTCTTCCCTCGGCTCACTGTAGTACCCCATGTCAGACCTCACCAAAACCTGCTAGTTTGTGAATGAGGTCATCCGTGCCTTCAGCACTTTTTCTTACAGATTAAACAACCTCCTCTTCATTAAAAGTGATCTATTGCAATTCAAGGAGAGCAAGGTGTTGAAGAGAAAAGACATTGAAGAAAAGCCACTGTGAGCCCCAGGTTTCTGTCGGCATGCTAGCTGTGAGAGCCCTGACACTGAGAAAGGCTATGGTGGTGGGAATGACAATCTGTAGAGTGTCTGCAGCCTGAGCCTACTGGGATGACTGCGTTCTGAGGGGTTTAACATGTGTTCTCACCTGCTATAAGCTAACTGAATCTTAGGCAGGAACACTATGAGGTGTGCTCTCCAAATTGCCTTGTCTACACTGGTGATGACTGAACACTCTTAAAGTCTATAGTTTGTGGTGGGCACCACTTTTCATTTTAAGTGTCATTTAACTTTGTCTATTTTTAGGCTTTAGCACTTTAAGCTGGCAAGAGAAATAGTATAATTCATTATTTCATTATAAAGTTATTTATTTATTTAATTTATTTATTTTTGTTGTTGTTTTTGAGACGGAGTCTCGCTCTGTTGCCAGGCTGAAGTGCAGTGGTATGATCTCGGCTCACTGCAACCTCCGCCTCCTGATTCAAGCGATTCTCTTGCCTCAGCCTCCCAAGTAGCTGGGATACAGGCGCCTGCCACCACACCCAGCTAATTTTTGTATTATTGTAGAGCTGGGGTTTCACCATATTGGCCAGGCTGGTCTCAAACTCCTGACCTCAGGTGATCCACCCGCCTCACCCTCCCAAAGTACTGAAATTACAGGCATGAGCCACCATGCCTGACCCTAAAATGTATTTTAAGGTACTTCATGATTCTGTTCTTAGTATACACTGGTCTTGTGTTGCCCTTATGCTTCACTTCTTAAGGATGATTCTGTTTAGAGAAAGGTCGTCTTTTCACCATATGGTCTCCTCTATGACTTCCTCTTGTTATTATTCCAGTTTAAGATATCTTCTGCCCTGGCTGGCCATCCCTCTTACCCTGACTCCAGCTCTAAACGTCTGTGCAAGTTTTGGGGCCCTGTGTTATCACTGAGGTCACTGAATAGCAATTCTGTATTTCTCAGTTAGACATTTTTCTTTGTTCTCCCATGCTATCATACACAGAGCCCGAAAACAGTGGCCAAACGTCCGGTAACTGCCAAAAGAAATACCCTCCAAAAGGACCCAGTGATAGTGAGGGTACTGAATGCAACAAAACTGTTTGGATATGAGACCCCAGAAAAGGAGAAAAAAATGATGTTTCATGCTACAGTGGTTACACCGACACAGTTCTTCCATGTGAAGGTTTTAAACATCAACTTGAAGGAGAAATTCAGTGGAAAGAAAATCATCAGCATATCAGATTATTTGAAAGATGATAATCTCCTAGAAGTCAATGAAGGATCTTCTGTATCTGAAGCTGGTCCTGATCAAAAGCTTGAGGTTCCAAATAAAATCATCAGCAGAGCAAGGGAAACTCTGAAGATTGATATTCTTCACAAACAAGCTTCAGGAAATATTGTATATGGGATATTTACGCTACATAAGGTAAGTCCTCTTAATTGTTTTGTTTCATTTTTCCACCAACACCAGAAATTAAAAGCCTTGATGTGTGAGATGAAGCTTTGCCTATAAACTGGATGTTAGAATCCAGGACTCTCAAGACTAATGACAGGTGGATAAAGCCTTTTCTGAAGTTAAGACTGGGATTGGGGGACCTGTTAATGTTTCTTTCCCATGTTCTTCTTCCCAGAGCATTAAACTGTAGTCTTTGCAATGATTGAGAAACCTTAAGATTTTATCAGTTGTTATTATCTATCCTAAGTCACAATGTGTGACTTAGGTATGAGGTCTAGATCCATACTCACATAATACTAAGTTTATCCCTTTGACTATTATCTCTCCTGTAGTAAAAATCACATTATTTTCATTTTGATTGAAGTATTATCCTCCAAGGCTTGAGTTCTGGTTATGACAGAGCAAGAAAGAACTGACTATTCATGCCTGAAAAACAAATGCAGAAAGTAAGACAATGTTCTGACCAAGTAAAACTAATTCATCAAAAATAAATTGAACAATTGAGAAATATGAATTTTGATGATACTTGGAAAATCAGGTAATCTAAATTTGTCATTTATATATAAGTAACCAAAAAATAGAGCACAGAGTGCTTTTCCTGATATGTTCTGTCCAAATTCGTGAAACTAGTTAGCATGAGACTTTCAGCCCCCCGCTCCAAAAAAGTCCATCCTCTGCTATTGATTCAAGCAATTTCTTATCTGATCGATAGTTCACTACTCATTGTATTTGTTTCCTAGAACAACTCATTATTTAACTTGCATTACTCTCTGTATACACTCTTAAAGAGATGATTCTTTTTTTTTTTATTTTTTTTAAATAAAGACGGGGTTTCACCATGTTGGTCAGGCTGGTCTTGAACTCCCAACCTCAGGTGATCAGCTACCTTGGCCTCCAAAGTGCTTGTATTACAGGCGTGAGCCACCACGCCTGGCAAGATGATTATTATATACCCACTTCTAGAATGATGAGTAACGAGCAGAAAGCTGGAATGGTTGAGCTCAAGGACTTGGGTTCGGGAGGGGATACAAATATTGGAAGAGACTCAGAAAATGCAGACGGTAGAAAAAGTAATTAGAGTTACTAGAAGCTTGCTTTTTCTTACAGATACTTCATAATTCACTGAATAAGTAGTTGTAGCAGGGCCAGAGGCCCCAAAAGGCTATCAGGGGTTTCAGATTCTTCTGTATCAAGGTGCTTTGGGAAGCATAGCTGCCCTGGAGGTGAAAACAGTAGAAACTAGAAAGAAAGCTCAATGTTCTAGAACTGTTGTAGAAACACCTCAGACATGAAAGACTTAAACAAAAAGGATATTGAGGGAGGGCTCTCTGCAAAGATCTGGCCTAAGGTATATGCATATCTGTACTAGGAGTTGCTGTCCTGTATCTTGCTTAACTCTCTTACAAGGGAGTTTATATTCTATACGTGGTTGTTATTAATTACATTCTCAGGAACAGAATATTGATTTTCTGTTACAGAAAGAAGTAAATCAAAACCAGCAGAGCACAACCTATGAAATTGAGGATGACAGAGGAAAAATGGATGTAGTGGGGACAGGACAATGTCACGATATCCCCTGTGAAAATGGAGATAAGCTCCATCTTTTCTGCTTCCGACTTAGAAAAAAGAACCAGATGTCAAAACTGATTTCAGAAATGCACAGTTTTATCGAGGTGAGAATGAAATAGGTAAATATTAGTTTTCCAAAGTGGAAATGATTTGTTTTACGTTTTGGGAAAAACAGATTTGTGGGTGTTTATTTTTTTTTACAAAGTCCAGCAGAAGGCATGAGAAAACAGATGCTATCCTTGTACTCACATTTTATTTATTTATTTTTTCTGGATGAAATGATATGATAGGAAGGATACCATTTTTAAAAGAAAAGCTGACCTTAATTGAAAAAAATTAAACTCTGAATTTTACATAAACTTTTAAGTGATTGTAGGGTTGGGATTTAAAATTACAAGTTCTCCATTTGTGGACTAGAAAATGTCGTGTGTGTGTATGACACTTTGTAGTTTGAAACATTAAAATACACCATGTGTGTATTTAGTGATCCATAAAATTTCCTAGTTTGAAAATTAAACTTATTTGCAATGATCAAAATTATGTTTCACAGGCAAAGGTTTATACAAAGGAAGCTCTCCAATTTGATAATTTGAATTCAGATATTCACGTGTTAAGTTTCCTTACATGATTTTATACTGTTGCCATTTTGAATGTTTTTTTTGTTGTTGTTACAAATGGTAGCTTTGTTTAGGAACACAGTAGTTCAGCTAAATTATTTTAGTAATTATTTTTTTTGTTGTTGTACTTTATGTCTGGGATACATGTGCAGATCTTGCAGGATGGTTGCATAGATACACACATGCCATGGTGGTTTGTTGACTCCATCCACCCACCACCTACGTCAGCCATTTCTCTCAGTGTTATCCTTCCCCAACCTCCCCAACTCCTGCTGTCCCTCCCCTAACCCCCCACCCCTCAACATACCCCAGTGTGTGATGTTCCCTTCCCTGTGCCATGTGTTCTCACTGTTCAACACCTGCCTATGAGTGAGAACATGCAGTGTTTGGTTTTCTGTTCTTGTGTCAGTTTGCTGAGAATGATGATTTCCAGATTCATACATGTCCCTACAACAGATACGAAAACATCGTTTTTTGTGGCTGCATAGTATTCCATGGTATATATGTGCCACGTTTTCTTTGTCTAGTCTATCACCAATGGGCATTTGGGTTGGTTCCAGGTCTTTGCTATTGTAAACAGTGCCACAATGAACATACGTGTGCATCTGTCTTTATAATAGAAAAATTTATAATACTTTGGATATATACCCAGTAAAGGGATTGCTGGGTCAAATGGAATTTCTATTTCTAGATACTTGGGGAATTGCCACACTGTCTTCCACAATGGTTGAACTAATTTACACTCCCACCAACAGTGTAAAAGTGTTCCTATTTCTCCACATCCTCTCCAGCATCTGTTGTCTCCAGATTTTTTAATGATCACCATTAAAAAATGGTGTGAGATGGTATCTCAATGTGGTTTGGATTTGCATTTCTCAAATGACTAGTGATGATGACCTTTTTTTCATATGTTTGTTAGCCTCATAAATATCTTATTTTGAAAAGTGTGTGTTCATATCCTTCACCCACTTTTGGGTAGGTTTGTTTTTTTCTTGTAAATCTGTTTTAGTTCTTTGTAGATTCTGGATATTAGCCCTTTGTCAGATGGGTAGACTGCAAAAGTTTTTTCTCATTCTGTTAGTTGCTGGTTCACTCTAATGATTGTTTCTTTTGCTGTGCAGAAACTCTGGAGTTTAATTAGATCCCATTTGTCTATTTTGGCTTTTTTTTTGCCCTTGCTTTTGGTGTTTTAGTCATGAAGTCCTTACCTATGCCTATGTCCTGAATGGTATTGCCTATGTTTTCTTCTAGGGTTTTTATGGTGTTAGGTCTTATATTTAAATCTTTAATCAATCTGGAGTTAATCTTAGTGTAAGGTGTAAGGAACGGGTCCAGTTTCAGCTTTCTGCACATGGCTAGCCAGTTTTCCTAATACCATTTATTAAACAGGGAATCCTTTACCCATTACTTTTTTTTTGTCAGGTTTGTCAAAGATCAGATGGTTGTAGATGTGTGGTGTTGCTTCCACAGAACAGATCTCTGTTCTGTTCCATTGGTCTATATCTCTGTTTTGGTACCAGTACCACCATGCTGTTTTGATTACTGTAGCCTCATAGTATAGTTTGAGGTCAGGGAGCGTGATGCCTCCAGCTTTGTTCTTTTTGTTTAGAATTGTCTTGGCTATGTGGGCTCTCTTTTGGTTCCATATAAAGTTTAAAGTGTTTTTTTCCAGTTCTGTGAAGAAGGTCATTGGTAGCTTGATGAGGATAGCATTGAATCTATAAATTACTTTGGGCAGTATGGCCATTTTCACAATATTGATTCTTCCTAACCGTGAGCATGGAATGTTTTTCCGTTTATTTGTATCTTCTTTTATTTCCTTGAGCAGTGGTTTGTAGTTCTCATTGAAGAGGTCCTTTACCTCCTTTGTTAGTTGTATTCCTAGGTATTTTATTTTCTTTGTAGCAATTGTAAATGGGATTTCACTCATGATTTGGCTCTATTAAAGTCTGTTATTGGTGTATAGGAATGCTTGTGATTTCTGCACATTGATTTTGTATCCTGAGACTGCTGAAGTTGCTTATCAGCTTTAGGAAATTTTGGGCTGAGACAATGGGGTCTTCTAAATATATAATCATGTCATCTGCAAATAGAGACAGTTTGACTTCCTCCTTTCCTAATTGAATACTCTTTACTTCTTTTTCTTGCCTGATTACCCTGCCTAGAACTTCCAAAATATGAATAGAAGTGGTGAGAGAGGGCATCCTTGTGTATTGCCAGTTTTCAAGGGGAATGCTTCCAGTTTTTGCCCATTCAGTATGATAGTGGCTGTGGGTTTGTTGTAAATACCTTTTACTGTTTTTAGATACTTTCCATCGATACCTAGTTTATTGAGAGTTTTTAGCATAAAGGGCTACTGAATTTTGTCAAAGGTCTTCTCTGCATCTGTTGAGATACTCATGTGGTTTTTGTCTTTGGTTCTGTTTATATGATGGATTATGTTTATAAATTTACTTAACGTTGAACGAGTCTTGCATCCCCAGGATGAAACCTAACTGATCATCATGGATAAGCTTTTTGATGTGCTGTGCATTTGGTTTGCCAGTATTTTATTGAAGATTTTTGGATCAATGTTAATTATGGATATTGGCCTGAAGTTTTCTTTTTTAGTTATGTCTCTGCCAGGTTTTGGTATCAGGATGATGTTGGTCTCATAAAATGAGTTAGGGAGGACTCCCTCTTTTTGGATTGTTTGGAATAGTTTCAGAAGGAGTGGTACCAGCTACTCTCGTACATCTGGTAGAATTTGGCTGTGAACCCGTCTGGACCTGGACTTTTTTTTGTTGGTAGGCTATTAATTGCTGCCTCAACTTCAGACCTTGTTACTGGTCTATTCAGGGTTTCAACTTCTTCCTGATTTAGACTTGGGAGGGTACATGTGTCCAGGAATTTATCCATTTCTTCCAGATATACTAATTTATGTGCATAGAGTTGTTTGTAGTAATCTCTGATGGTAATTTGTATTTCTGTGGGATTGGTGGTAATATCCCTTTTATCATTTTTTATTGCATCTATTCAATTCTCTCTTTTCTTTTTTATTAGTCTGGCTAGGGGTCTGTCGATGTTGTTGCTTTTTTCAAAAAACTAGCTTCTGGATTTATTGATTTTTTTTAAAGGGGTTTTTTTGTGTCCCTGTCTCCTTCAGTTCTGCTCTGATCTTTGTTATTTCTTGTCTTCTGCTAGCTTTTGAGTTATTTGATCTTGCTCCTCTAGCTCTTTCAGTTTTGATGATAAGGTGTTGATTTTAGATCTTTCCTTGCTTCTTATGTGGGCATTTATTGTTATAAATTTCCCTCTAGACACTGCTTTAAATGTGTCACAGAGATTCTGGTACATTGTGTCTTTGTTCTCATTGGTTTCAGAGAACATCTTTATTTCTGCCTTCATTTCATTGTTTATCCATTTGTCATTCAGGAGCCAGTTGTTCAGTTTCCATGTAGTTGTGCAGTTTTGAGTGAGTTTCTTAATCCTGAGTTCTAATTTGATTGCACTGTGGTCTGAGAGACTGTTAGGATTTCTGTTCTTTTGCATTTGCTGAGGAGTGATTTACTT